>APFE030614359.1:0-19524 GCA_000404065.3 Pinus taeda
GAACCCCATAGAGGGGGGCTCCGCCCCCCCTCTAACCCCCCGGTTCACTACGTAGGTTAGTCGTGGAAAGAATATAACACAACCCAACATCATCATCGCCATCTAAATCAAAGATTAATGAATCATGAACCTCTAAAGATTTCCAATTATAATTCCAATAAGGAAACACCATAAACATATCTTACAAGGAGAATTCTATAAAAAGTATGGCTACCTTTATTGGTGAGAACAAATTTGACTGGGATGTTCAATATCAGATATTGTGGATGAGAAAACATTTACTGCTTCACAATTACACAGGGAATGTGATAGTTTTTATATCTATAATTCACAAAGCAAGGCTTCTATTTGGAAATATAATCACTATCAAATAAAGAGGATAAATAAAGGGATATTGATTAAATGAAATTAAGGAAAGACTTCTAGCATGAAAGAAATATTGATTAGATGCAATTTACAAAATATTAGTTCTAGCATAATTATCATTTTTACCATTACTATGAAAAGAAAATATGAGTCTCATGAGCTTATGATACGGATGAATATGAAAGAAAATTCTTGGATTTATTGAAATATATTAAGTATATCTAAGATCATAAAATTAAGATACAACACTTTTTTGAGGTGGGGTAACTTTATTCTACAAGGATGGGATTTAACTTGATGAACCCAAAATACTTGAAGGAATCCAAAAATCCAAGTATTTCTATGAACATAGTAAAGGAAAATCAAATTTTAGAATCCTTAAAATGAAAATAAAATAAAGAAACAAGATTAAAGGAACAAGGGTTTCAAACCTTTTTTCTTTAGAAGTGATCCTAACATTTTCCAATGAAACCAACAAGCCCAAAATGGGACAAAGATGGTTAAAACTTGCAAAAAAATTGAAAGCAAGCCAAGTAAATGTGGGAGTTGTGGATATTATCATATTTGAAAAGACTACCCATATTGCAAACTTGAAATGAGTGTTTGCAACATCTAGGAAGTGACTAGAGTGAATTATCTAGCACCAAACATTCCCCACATCTATTCAACATTAGCTAATCTCCAACCATACCGTAAGTCAAATGTAATTGAAGGTTAAGGTAAAATTGTAAAGTAGACTAATTTGGATTTTAGGTGATACCATGAGATTCCGTTATTATGTTACTCCTAATCTTGTTGATAATTTTATTCTTAAGCAAAGTAAGCATAACAATCCTTGGTTGGTCCATTGGCTACTAAATGCAAGAGGAAGATAGTGTGATGGTGAAGCATTTTCCATTCATGTTATATGGACTTCATACTCATGTGAAACTAAATATCTTTTCACTTGGATATCATAATGTTCTTATTGGATTGTATTGGTTTTCTCTACACCAATTTATTCATCAAATGCAAGAGGAAGATAGTGTGATGGTGAAGCATTTTCCATTCATGTTATATGGACTTCATACTCATGTGAAACTAAATATCTTTTCACTTGGATATCATAATGTTCTTATTGGATTGTATTGGTTTTCTCTACACCAATTTATTCATCACTTTTACAACAAAATGTTTAATTGTTTTTACATGGAAGAAAAGGAATAGTGAAGGGTTTTCCAAGGCCAATATCCATAAGGATTTTTTTTGGATTATAGTTGAAGAAATGTTTCAAGCAAAGGCTAAACTTTTTGCAATCCATTTAGTAGAACCAACAAAATATAAAGGCATGCATGATGTTGATTTTCCAGTGTTATGGGAAACTAGATATTTTTTTCCCAAGGAAGTACCTAGGTTACCTTTAAAAACCATCATTATTTATTTATTGATATTATTTTAAAGCCTCTCTTGTGTCCAAGTATATTTACAAAATTATTACCCAAAATTGATAGATTTTTTAGTGAAAGGATAAATATGCCCAAGTTTCTCACCTCGAGGAGCACCATACTGTCCATGAATAAGAAATATGGGAATCTCGAGCTATGCATTGATTGCAGTTAGATGAATAAATTCCTATATAATATATATATATATATAATATATATATATATATATATAATCTAACCTAGAATATATGATGTTCATTGGTCCAAAGAATGAATTGAGATTAGGTTTCCATCAAAGATCAAGGCCTCCATGAAACCATGTTAAAAACAAGATACTAACAACTTAAGTTTGTAGTGGTGTGGAAATAGTAATATATCTAGAGAAAATTAAATCTATAATAGGGTAGCATTCTTCCAATAATGTTTCAAAATAGAGTTCATACATGGACCTTTTGAGTTATTACAAAAGGTTTGTAGAAGGATTTTATCAATTTACGTGTACAATTACGTCTCTCCAAAAGAAAAGAAAAAAGTTATAATGCACATAACACTTTTATGATAACTTTTTCTATTAAAGAACTTGTTTATCACTCCAATTCCAAAATTTGCATATCCAAAATGAATCCTTTTTCATTTGTAGACATGTTTGCACATAAGGGGTTAGTCGAGTTCTCACCCAAAGTTGTGTTATGAATATTGGAAATGTTACACATGATTTAGAAATCTGTTACAAGCATGTATTTAAAAATGTGAAACATTATTTGATGAGAAGAAAATTTGAATTGAGAATGAACCATAACAATGTCAAACATTTTCTTTGATCAATAAATACAAAATACTAAGCCAGCAAAATAGTTATAATTTCTTTATGAGTTTTATTTTGATATCAAATACATTAAATAAAAAGAGAACAAGTTGGTCAATGCATTCAGGAAAATAATGCATGCAACAACAAGTAGCGTGTGCAAATCATATTTGGAGAAAAAAATCCTTGAAAATATTTTAATAAATAAGCATTACTTGAGTGTAAAGGAAGGATTGAAGCAACCAAATGTTAGAAGATGCATGAAGAGTATAAGACAGAATATGCTAGAATTATTTTGCATAAAAATCATATTTATGTTCCTAATTTTCTCAAGTTGAATTTGACTTGAATGAAATATTTTTAATGTTACATATTCCAACTAGCATAGGCACCAAAAATAGTTGCAGCAATAAAGAAACAATACGTTTTGCCCTGAATAAAAATAGATGATTTTGAATACAAAGAAAAATGTATAGAATGTCAATAAGTTAGAGTTGAACATATGCATCAAATGAGATTACTACCATGATTTTCATTCATAGAATGGAAAAGGGAGGTGGCAACCATTAATCTTGTCACTAGTTTACTAATAATAGTGAGGTAACATGGCTCATCATGGTGGTCAGATGAATTGAGAAAGTCTACGCATTTTATCCTATTCAAGTACACATACAAGACAAGCAACATAATAGGAAATTACATGAAATAAACTATTGGATTTATATCATTGGAATATAAAGGTCGGTATGTCTAACAAAGAATGTATGTTCACTTGATATTTTTTGAAAGGATTATTTGAGGCATTTTGTACAAATTTGAATTTTAGTATAAGATGGCATCCATAGCCTAATGGTCACACAAATAACATTAGAAAAATTTTGAAATAAAAAATGGGCCCCAAAACAAAAATTAGTGTTATCAACATCAACTTAAAAAAAACAATAGGATTTGAGATGATGATGTCAACCAAAAGGGTAAAGAGTTTTTAGGGAAAGAAAGAAAATTGTTTTTTAATCCCATTTTTGACATATTTCCTTATAAATTTACTCAATTTTCAAGAGTAGACACACATTGGATGTGAAATTGAATTCCACATCCAACAATTGCCTATATTTCAAACTTGACTAAACCTATAACAATATTAGTCAAAATTAAAATTAAAAAAATTAACAATTTTTTTTATTTCCCTTTAAAACTTTGTAATTATTGTTTTATTATTTTAACTATCATTTTATTATTTCCCTTAAAAGGATCATTTTAGACATCAAAATTATGTAATTAGAGAAACAATTCATTAAAAATACATTTCAAATGTATGTAATAGATAAGTCATCAAGGTGGAAAGAATGCTTGTACTTGGTGGAGTTTGCTACAAAAATGGAAATCATACATCTTTAGGAATGAGTATGTTTGAAGTATTACATGGAAAAAAACAAGATACCCTAGTTTGTTGGGGGTGAAATTGGCATACTAATTAGGGGAATCTTGATGTCTAAAATGGGCCTCCTAGGAAAAATGTGCAACCAAAATAAACTTTATAAGAATCAGTAAGATTCAAGATGATGATGTCAACCATGGGAGATGATTCATAATTTTTGGAGTAAAAAAGTAAAAATATTTAAAAATAATAAAATAATAAAACTACTTTTTCAACTCGTATTTTAAACTTACCTCCCTAAGGTTTTACTCAAATTTCAAGCAAGCGTATTCATTGGATGCAAAATTTAATTCATCATCCAAGGAGTACCCATATTGCATGCTCTCGATTGACCTTGCTACACGAAAAATGAGAAATACATGAAAAAATGTGATTGCAATTATTTTTTTCATGTATTTCCCATTTTTCATGTAGTAGGTTCCATCAAAAGTATGCAGCATGCGTACTCCTTGGATAAGGATTTAAATTATGCATCCAATGAGTGTTTCGGCTCGAAATTAGAGTAAATCCATAGGGAGATAAGTCGAAAATAAGAGTTGAAAAATAGTTTTTTCTTTTTTCCCTCTAAAATTTGATGATGTAATCTAATATTAATGTATCATTTCCACTATTATTATATAATTTCCTTAGGAGGCCCATTTTAGACCTCAAAACTCCCCTAATGAATTTATAGGTTTTCTTGAATTACTCAAGAAAATGGATGAACAAGTTGTCATGATAGGTGTCCATTGCCTACTAATATAAAATATAACAATGTGTTTCATGCATATTTTTAAGGAAATATGTATATGACTCTAACCATATAATTATTGGCCTTTGATTAAGGTGGAACCAAAAGAAGAGTTCCATAATAAGCATTATGCATTCTCAACTACGAAGTAGCATTTTAATGGACCAATTCAATCAAGTAGGTAAAGGTCCAATGGAAATATTATAACATTGATTAAAAGACATATAAATTCTAAGATTCCAAGAGGGAGGCCTACCCATATTTTTTCATTTTGATATTGCACCAATGTTAGTAGTAACCAAGGGGGAGGGAAATTTGATGCCTTGGTTTTAACCCCTAGCATACACAAAACCATGTGTGTGTGTTTGTTTGTGTGTGTGTGTGTGTGTGTGTGTGATAACTTTGCTAGAGACTTAGATGTATGTTGGTCATATGTTTTTGCATGCTAGGACACATTGACCACTCACCAAGATAGTAAACATTCTCACAGTGCATTTTTAATGTAAACATGTATGAAAATAATGCTTAAAACACCAACAAGTTGTAAGAGGACAAAAAGGGATGATGAATCCCCAATCTATCAATATCACTAAATATCCTCCAAATAAACCCCTCTAGTGTAAACAACTACCAAGTGAAGTAGGATGTTAAAGCAACTAACTTATAAGGTAAATAAATGGATTAAATTAAACATTAAATGGTTAAAGAAACCTCAACATGTGTGCACAAATGTTAATGCTCAAATAAGACCATAGTCCAACCTCTCAATAGTAATCAACTAATTATGTCAACATGACCATGTGTTGTAATGATGGGGGCTACACTCCAACAAGTGTTGTGTCATGGAAATAAGTTATATTTCCTTTTAAGAGCGCCATCAAAATATTGTAACATGATGATACCTCAACAAACCTTAGGATAAGGCTTGATAATCAAAGATGTATGTAGTACCCGCACATCAAACTCGAACTTAGGAAGAAGTACATATAAAGGGGTAATAACATCATGAAATGCATTACCATCTAAGTAATATCCATCAAAATTCCATAACATATAGTCATATCAACCAGGGAAATCCAATTAAGAAAAGATCACTACTACAACACATCATCCAACCACATTAGCATCATAAGAAAAGGGGACAATATAAATTCTAATCCATCCAATTATCAAGTATGTCCCCACCACACATTTACATGTTTTGTGTTTCATTATACTTAACATGTTTCATTCTCTTATATTAGATTAGGATAGGATGAATAAGATTATATTATGAGCACTAGAGTATTGCATGTTATTTTCCATTTTTCATTTGCATTCCCATTTTATTTCAGCTATTTCTTTTTCATGCATTGTTATTTCAATTATTCCAAATTTTGTTATGTTTTAGTTCATTAATTCATTTTGGATTTTTTCCATCCGAGAAATGGATAGGACTTCGGTTTGATTCCTTTCACATATTTGATGTCTATATTGTGAGCTTGTTTCAGGTGATAGGTGGTGGGTTATAGGGTTTTCACATCCTCCTAGGTGGATGTTTTGGAGAATTTGGTATCTACGGATAAATACTAATTCCCTAGATAAGTAGTTGTATCTAGAACAATAGTTTAAAGTGTTTTAGACTTTTCCTATAAGCAATAGATAAGATGAAAAAATAAGAAGACCTACTTTTAGTTTTGGTTTCCTCTTGTCTCCCTTGTATCAATCTTGTCGCTCCTTCCCATACTTAATACGCTTGAGAAGTACCTTACAAACACTACATAAAACAAAGAACTGATCAAAGCATACGATATATTGAATATAAGTGAAAGGAATCAGATACAATTCACACATATAAGAATTATGAAACAATACAAACATATGGGAAAAAGATTCAAACACTTTATTAGATAGAAGAAGTAATTACAACCATTGGTGTCTAATTCAAAGCCATTCCTCCAGCTTGGATCTCATCCACATCACATCAAAAGCATGACAAAAGTTTAGCATTATAATACTTACTTCAAAGCCAAATCTCATAGCAGCATTATCTCCTTACAATTCAACATAATCCAGCCCCTGATCACTTAGATGAGTGGTAAATTTATAGGAAGATGAAGGAGGTTTTGTCATAAATCATGGCATTGAATGGCCTTCCATACTTAGAATTCGTTCCATGGAGGAAGGGATGAGAGGACAGGATGCACCTTAACTCATTCCTCATTCATTTTCGAACTCATAGGAGTTGATAAGTGAGGGAACCTTCTAGATGACTCCAAAGGAGAAGAAATTTCCCAAACCCTATGTGAATTTCGCTCATTCTCACCCAGCACAAGTGAAAGGAAGCCTAAGTGCTCTGCAAAGCACCTTGGCAGTGGACTCAACTACTCTACAGCGCACCTTTCAAGGGCTAACCAACGCTTGTCCCTCTAGAGGCTATTTGTAGATGTCTTCAATTCATGAAACTGTCTACGAAGGAGGCATTCAAAGGGGTGACTTATTTAGGGCATGAAGCAACTAAAATTAGGGTTTGATGAGCCCTAAAACATTGATAGGGATGTTTGGATTTGATGTGCCCAAATGGATCTGCAATAGCTGACCCCTAAAGCATGAAGTCAGAAAAATGCCAATGTCAAATGAAATGCTTTACGATGTGATGAGGAGGTAGTGAAGTGGAAGGCGACCTGCATCAATTACAATACATATATCATGATATTTGATTTTACATGAATTGTTGAGGGAAGGCTTATCCATGCTCATCTTATAAACTTTCATTACATGTACATAAACAGTCATCTACAGATATAGAGTCATGATCATAATGACCATCAATGTAAATCCATTGTACATATGATTTAGTACTCCTGAAATCGCAACCCAGATGGATGAAACTAGATCCAGAGTCTTCTATCTCATTCAATCATTCACTCAAGTACAAGTCTAACCATGTGTATATGTGATCTGAAGTTGAACATGGGAAGACACCATCTGATTACCAGCCAATGATGTAAGTTGTTAATAGATGCGAGAGAATCACTGATAATGATAATGATCCTCAAGGTACTGTAGTACATTCTGCATGGTGTGAATGGATGATTTGATGTCAAACACCATACAAAATATATTGGTCGAATGCCATTGATGTATGCCTATTGTCAGAAGCAAGAAACCTGCCCTTGATGCATGCAAGCTTTAAGGTACTGGAAGGATGTTTCTAAGTCAACTTCTTAGATAATGTGCTGACGTCGAAAAGAAGCAACTCGTCGCAGGAGGGCCTTGATGTATCCCACATCAACAACATGAAACAAGTGTAGTGGTTTTAGAGATGGAATTTGTCTAACGACACAAGGCTCAGGAATGGTGGTCATGAAAATGAAGGTTTATGGTATTGCAAAGGATGAATTTTGACTGAATGGCTTCTCTTGAACATGTTGGCGACACTGAAATGAATTGGTAGCATTGACCCAAAAAAAAGTGATGGATGGTATGATAGACCAACGATGTGATAACCATCAAGTTAATAACCTGACCCAAATAGTCACAGTGATGGAGTAAAAGTGTCATGTTCAAGAGTGACTTGCTACTATAAAGTGGTTTTCCCCTTTTTCCCATTTTCCCCAGTCATTTCTTACCAGTACCTCTTTGTTTTTATCAAGCTTGAGGAGGATAACATATGTTTGTTGTATAATTTCACCCTTTGGGTGAATCCATCTCTATTTGATGTTTTAACGAATCTAGAGAAGGTGAAACTCGGTCTTGTGTAGATGGACAAGTTTGTCTCTATTTGATGTTTTAACAAGTTTAATGACAAAGATAACTTGGTCCTTTTCATGTTTAGAGAGTTTGAAAAGGTACAAAAAGAAAATTCCACAAGTTATTTTTCATAAATTAATATATCAAGCCCAAAAAATAATAAAATAATCCAAGAGAGATATCGTTTCCAATATGTTAACGAGCTGGAAAGGACAAGCGCTTGACAATCTTTTCATGTTTAGAGAGTTTGAAAAGAGCTTAAAGATGACTCCACTTTGAGGAACGAGTGGTGTCTAGGATAGCAACTGGTTCTGGTGATGTTGGAACTTCTCAAAACATGTTGATTTATGTGAAGAGGTTGGCTAATATGACCACTCATTGCAATCGTTCTTCCAAAAAGGGTAAAACAACCAAGTGAAAGTGTATGATCGACCAAAGGGATGGTGGCCATGAGATGAAAACAACCAAGGCTCATCTAACGGAAGAGGCTGATAGAATGACAATCACGAGGGTTAAAATGGAGATGGTTTCATTTTTACACAAGCTTGAACCATAGGGAACTATGCTTGGATTAAGTTTCATGTTTACACAAGCTTGAAATGACAAACTATGCTTGGATTCAGTTTCATTTTTACACAAGCTTGAAATGAAGAACTATGCTAGAGATTGGTTTACATGCCCCCGGCATGATGAAAGGGAGAGTCTCCTGTAACCAGATGGAAGTCGCTACAATGAAGCAGGACAGTTATCCAACACCTTCCTGGCTTCGTCCAAATAGGGACAAAGGTGAATGGGGCGATTCCTTTCACATAACCTACAAGGAATATTAACTTTACCACTAGGTGCATGCCCCCCAAGCTTCATTACATTCACCTAAGTAGACTACTCGTGGCTCTCAGGTGGATGGAATGAAGGTTCTTTTATGAGATCAAGTGAAAGACGCGACTAGGATTTTACAAGATCTAATGAAACACTCGAATTGGAACTTTTCTCCAGGGGACCTTGTTTCATTTTTTAATGAGCTTGACACAAGTCAAGGAACTCTCTTAAGATTCCTTGTTTCATTTTTTAAGGAGATTGAAACAAGACAAGGAACTATTCTCATATTCCTTGTTTCATTTTTTAATGAGGTTGACACAAGACTAGGAACTATCCTCATGGGAGTTGTTTCATTTTTTAATGAGGTTGACCCAGTAAAAGAACTATCCTCATATTCCTTGTTCACAACCCATGGTAGGAGTTCATGGCTTCCAAGAGGTTCTCATCTGATGGGAGAACAATTCTTTGGAAGGATAGATCTAGTTCCAATGCCCCTAGTACATAATGTACAACATCATGGAATTGATCGTCTATTGATGTAGGCATGGAACTGGTTGCCACATAATTAACCTGTGGCAGGGATGATACCATTAGTACGAAAGTACCATTTAGGGAAGATGGTTGACTCGAAGCCATATTTGGACTGGGAAATGAAAGCTAGTCAACGATGAAAATTCTGCCTTCATGCGGGAAACACATCACTCGCAAGAGTGTTGAAACAATAGCTCCCATGTCATAAACATAGTCATGCCCAAGAAATTGTAATCTAAAGGGTCTGGGACTACCATCACATTTAGATAAACAATTTTTCCTCCTAGAGTAATAGGCAACTGAGGGAGGATCCCTAATGGTTGACTGGTTCCTCTGTTAAAAGCCAACAAATTCTGGGTAAAAGGCACAAGTGACGGTGAACCAAACACTTTCCAAGAAGTTGAGGAAAGGATACTCACTAATGCACCTTCATCTATAATAGTTCCAGATACAATCATATTACAAACTTATACTATCATATGGAAAGGCACATAAGAAGGAAGACAAAATCCTACCACTCAATTCCAATCAAAGGAAGTGACTAGAATACTTGGAGGGGGTACTATAAGAATGAGAGAATTAACCCCTTGAGTTATAAGAGTGGGAGGATTTTCCTCCTGTCTTGATGGAATAGGAGGACTACCCCCAAGCTCACTAGAATCTAAAGAAACAAAAAGAACTTGAGTGGTATCATATTCACTCCCTTTGGGAAAGGTATGATTAGCTGAAGGTGAAAATGGGTCAACTATTACCTTGACCTTTTGATTCGGGTTGGTTATAGACTCATAGGATTCACTTTCAGAGAGAGTGGGTTTGACCGACGGTTAATTTTGGTCGGTCGATTCATCAACTAGTGAAGGACTTAGGGAGAGTTTCCTGTAACTAGAAGGAAGTCGTTGTGGTGAAGCAGAACGGTTATCCAACACGTTTTTGGCTTCATCCAGATAGGGACAAAGGTGAATGGGGTGATTCCCTTCACATAACCTACATGGAAACTTAACTTTACCCCTCTTTCCATGAACTTTACTACCACTAGTTGATGGTGTGTCACCAACATGATCTCCGGAAGTTGATGACACAGGACGATGTGAACGAGAAGACCATTCTTCTAAGATCTGAGGAATATCAGGACAAATTCGAAGAAGATGGTCTCCTATGCAAAGTTTGCATGGATAACGAACTTTGTGAGGCTTGACGGACAATTTCTCATTAGATGTTGCATTCAAAGCAATGGTTAGTTGGTTGCCCCTCTGTTGAATTTGCTTCTTCTTCTTCTTCTTCCCTTTCTTCTTCTTCTTAACCACCTGGTTACTAGTACCAATACTTTCACCAAGCGAAGAGGAATAAGGGGAGGAAGAGACAACTGAGGAAGAAGGCAAAGGGTCAACCTTAGGATCAACTGGAGGTTGATTTTGTCTAGTTGGAGGTGTACTCAACTGTAGAGAAATCATGACATTTTGAATCAAGGAGGTTGAAAACAACCATACTGGCAAGCCAGTGATAAGTCCTAGAAGGGACAATGTAGCCATATAAGGAGCACCAATATTTCCAAAAGGAGGAAAAGGACTAGGATTCCCATCAAAAGTAATTCCTTGATCGATGGACTCTAGATTTGTCGCCATATGTTTCAACCTAAGATCAACTAAGGAGTGGGCATGGAAGATGTTATTCATGGTCAATTAAATTTATTTTAATTAAAGTAACATAACAAAACAAAAGAAGGATAATCTAGGCAAAAGGTTTACCAAGAAACTGTGAACTACAGAATACCTCCAAGTGAACTGAGAAGTATGGGCAGGCAATCTCCCCGAATGTTGTGTTTGGTGTATCATAGTGTACAAGGTAGCCAGCTCGGTTACCTAAGGATGAATAGCAACCTAGTGTTGTCCTTACATATATACCCAAAAGTACGTGGGGGCCCAATCCGTATAAGCGTTGTCTAATGCAAAACCGCATAGTGAGAGCATTCCCATAAACTATACATACTGTAACTCTGCCCTATATACCCAAAGGTACATGGACAAGCTATGATATACTCACATACGTGGAATGAGGTATCACACTTGAGATGTATTTCAGACAAGTTAGCGACAACTGCTTTTTTTACGACGTTGGAACACGTCTCTAGCCTAGAACCAATAAATGTTCTCATTAATGACAATGCTCCATTAGGTAAATTGATGTTAATTTTAAGTTGATCTTGCTTAGGAATTTTCCTTTCAAGTTCACCACGTGATGTATTCTGAAATTCCTAGGAATTCAACTATCATGATAAGCATTCTTTCCATTCAATTTAACGATGAAAATCCTAGCTACTTAGGGATAGAGCAATCAGATTTCTTTCAATCAAAGAGAAAAGAGCACAATCTAAATGTAATTTCCCTACACTATTCCTTTGAATGCACACAAACTTTTTCAATGCAACATGCATGTATTTATTTTCAAGTTCCTTAATGTGAATTGAACAAAAGGAAATATGCACAGACAATCAATCAATCTTTCATAAGAACAAAGACTTTTACAACAGTTCTAATTCGAAGGAAGAGAAGACTTTACGACACTTTTTTTTGAATGATGATTAATCAACTATATTATAACTTTGACTATTGATCGATAATGACAAAGAAAACATTAAGAAACATTAATCAATACAATCAAAGTTGGGCTAGACCAAGAGATAGAAACTTATTTTCTGAGACATAACATTCATTGATCAATCAGAAAACAAACAAACAGAGAAAATTTGGCACAAAACACTTTCCAAAGGTGGGAAACTGATCCTAGGAGGATCAGCACAGCCCAGAGTGGGAGGCAGTGTGCTTCAGAGCACTGTCCCTAAGTCAGAGGTGATCTACAGCGCATTGTGTCCCTCACAAACCTGTGCTAGTGACAGTAAGCCATTTCAAGAGGCAATTTGACACAGTTTTGACCAATTTTTCAATGTAAAGAGTTGAATTACAATCTATGAACAAAAATAAGGTCTACAAGGATGTCTTAGGGGGTGGATAAGATACTAGGAAATAAGATCTTCCCAAGCGGAGTCACCAATTTGTTTTGGAGAATTTGGTATCTACAGATAAATACTAATTCCCTAGATAAGTAGTTGTATCTAGAACAACAGTTTAAAGTGTTTAGATTTTTCCTATAAGCAATAGATAAGATGAAAAGATAAGAAGACCTACTTGTAGTTCAGCTTTCCTCTCGTCTCCCTTGTATCAATCATGTCGCTCCTTAATGTACTTAATACGCTTGAGAAGTACCCTACAAACACAATAGAAAACAAATAACCGATCAAAGCATACAATCTATTCAATATAAGTTAAAGGAATCAGATACAATTCACACATATAAGCATTATGAAACAATACAAACATATGGGAAAATGGTTCAAACACTTTATTATATAGAAGAAGGAAATACAACCATTGGTGTCTGATTCAAAGCCATTCCTCCAACTTGGATCCCATCCACATCACATCAAAAGCATGAAAAACTTGTAGCATTACAATACTTGCTTCAAAGCGAAATCTCATAGCAGCATTATCTCCTTACAATTCAACATAATCCAACCCCTGATGACTTATATGAAGGAGTTTTTGTCATAATGGTGGCATTGAATGACCTTCCATACTTAGAATTAGTTCCATGGAGGAAGGGATGAGAGGATAGGGTGCACCTTAACTCATTCCTCATCCATTTTCGAGCTCATTGGAGTTGATAAGTGAGGGAACCTTCTAGATGACTCCAAAAGATAATAATATTCCCCAAACCCTATGTGAATTTCACTCATTCTCGCCCAACGAAGGTGAAACGAAGCCTAAGTGCTTTGTAGAGCACCCTGGAAGTGGACTCAACTGCTCTGTAGCATACCATTACAAGGGTTTACCTGCGCTGGTCCCTCTAGAGGCTATTTTTGGATGTCCTCAAGTCATGAAACTGTCTAGGAAGAAAGAATTCAAAGGAGTGACTTGTTTAAGGCATGAAGCAACTGAAATTGGGGTTTGATTACCCTTAAAACACTGATCTAGATGTTTGGATTTGATGTGCCCAAATGGATCTGTAACAATGGTGCATCTGTCCCACAGTTGGAGCTAGTTGTTACACCTCTTCCAACAAGGGCACCTATATTCATTGCAACATTATTAAACACCATTGTACGCCCAATGTCACAAGTCAAATACATGACATGCCATGTAGGCATCATAGACCTTATGTACAGTTGAGTCAGTCGTATTATGGTTGAACCATGGTAAATCCCTTTGAGTTCACTTCAAGTTCTTTTTGTCCTAAATTGAAATGGAGGTCCTTAGGTGAGCTTATATGTGGAGTCATGCTTTTTTAGTGTTGAAACTTGTAGTGGATTTAAAAGGTTTGCTGCATAAGCTTAGTGTCTAAGCATGCGGAAGATGATTTATTTCCTCTTTAGGTGCTTTCCTAGTGGAGTAAGTGATTTATGGCTTCTTTCCTAAGTCTAACTTAGGAAAAGTACAATAATTAAAGTCAATTACTATTGTGGATTACTAAGTCATTTTCTAAGGAAAAATAATTTAATTATTTAAGTGACTTAGAATCAATCTCAACCATTGATCTCCAAAATATTATATAAGGGGGATTAGGGTTATGGATTTGGGCTTAATTAAGATTATAAAAGAAGGCTAGCAAAGAGGTGGAGACACACAAGAACTCAAGAGAAAGAGTCACAACAAGAGAGATTTTTTCTCTAGTGAGAATGGCTCAGTGGATTAAAGCACAGAGGAGGAGAAGTACATGAGGATTTGAGGGTGAATCCAGGAGGCCGAGTTCCTTAAGTGAGGCGTAGTTGGTAGGGAGAATAAATTGATAGGGCCAAGTTACTAGGCTTAGAGGTTTATTTTTTGGTGATTAGCAGGACCAATTTCCTTTAGGTTGAATTACTTCAGAGGTCGATTTCTAGGAGGTTGAATTCCTTGGCTGAATTCATCCTGTGGAAGCCAAATCACATGTTCAAGTTCTTGTATTTTTCCTTGTATTTGTAGGTTGAAAAACCTAGATTTATCAAATTAATAGATGACAAATAATTGTTGTGAGTGGAATTTTTTTGTGATGTGTGATTGATCTCTCTGATTTAAATTTTGTTGCATATCTATTTCTAGATGCTAAAAATATCAATGATTTTTTTTTGGTAATTTAGAATTTATTTTTCTAAATAGATAAATAGTTAGGAATAAATTAATTGCCATGATAAAATAAATTTGGGTTGGTAATTGTAAATTTAACATGGTATCAAAGTTTTCTAGATAACTTTGAGACAGAGATATGAGATCACGAAAGTTTATAGCAATGAGTTTCTCTTTTTGACGGTAGTAGAGTTATTTTGAATTTTGAAGCTAGGTTTTGTGGATGTGGTTGATTTGTGAAGATGGCATCACCAAGTAGTTTGTGATATGAATATATGTTAGATGGGGTGGCTAATTTTTGTCTCTAGAATGAGAAAATTACCATGATCCTAAAGATGAGTGGTTTTTGGAATTTTGTGAACATGAACATTCAGGTTCCCTCAAATCCAAACCTTGCAACGGAGCATAATCTTAAGGATATGAAAGTAAGTTATACAATTTTAGATGGTGTGAGGGATCACATAATTCCTCACATTTCAAGGAAGGACATCGGACATCAAATGTGGGTATCTATGACTAGTCTTTATCAGAGCATGAATGAAAATAAGAAATGGTGTTGCTCCAAAAATTAAACAACATATTACCTCACCAGGATCCAGTAAGCTTGTGATGAGATTGAAGTTGTTGGCGAAATTGTGATTAATTTAGAGCTAGTGAAAGTTGTTATGAAGGGTTGTGTTAAGAATTGGACCACCTTTATAGATGGGATCATTTTTAGGCAAAAACTTCCTAATTGAAGCCAATTGTGGCATGATTTCATCCAAAAGGATATTTGGGAGAACTTTTTGATTAGAGGATACAAAAAGGGTAATAAGGAGAAAGATGAGTTTTCTCTTGTTGCAAGAGTAAAAAAATTGAAAATTGAAGGCCAATAAGAACCATAGTAGAGGACAACCTTCACATAATAGAAAGGAGAAAGATATGAGAAAATTCAAGTGCTTTATTTTTCACAAGTTCAGGCATTTTTCCAGTCAATATCCAAATAAGAAAAAGGGTAAGGGAAAGAAAACCACAGAGGTCACTACACAGATGGAAGAGATAGCTGAAAGGTTTGAGAATAACTTTGCATTGGTATCTTACCTTTCTGGAACCATCGCAAGATTTTTATGTTTTGTGGAAATGGAGCATCTCATCACATGACAGGATCTCAATATGTCTTCACCAACCTAACCAGAAGGTTTAGGGATGTACATGTGTAAATTGGTGATAAGGCCAAGTATGTAGTAGAAGGCATTGGCAGTATTGAATTTCATATGGATTCAAGTTGTATCATGGATGTGAACAAACTATTTTGTACAAGATTTGGAGAAAAATATCCTTTCAGTTTCAGCGATAGAAGACAGACAACTAGAAATTATCTTTGTTAGAGGTGAAGTGGCTATTGGGCTGAAAGGAAATGATCCTAGAAAGAAGCATGTAATTTGGATAAGGGAGAGGGATATATATCTTTTGAGAGGAAAACTAATGAAGGATATTATACATGAAAGTGACAGATAGAGTGAGATATGGCATAGGAGGATGGGACACCTATGTTATAGAGCTTTCCCTATGTTGCATAGAATGGTTACATGCTTTCTAGAGATCAGGATGGAGTGGGATGGAGTGTGTAAAAAGTGTGTGCCTGGAAATCAGGCCAAGGTAGTGTATCCTCATAGTGAGACCAAGTATAAGGGAGTGCTAGAATTGGTGCACTCAAACGTTTTTGGTCCTATGCTTGTGACATCAATCATAGGGTCCTTATACTTTGTGACATTCTATTGTGGCCACAACCACCACCCTATTAAAACATGCTCTAATAGCAACTTTTGAATGGGTCCCCTAGAAGTTTGATCTTTCATCTTTTCGAATGATCTATTTTATCCCAAGGATTTGAACTCTTTGCCGTGTCAAATTTTCAATGCCTAATGGCTAAGCCCCTTAAATAAACCTCTACTGCATGGTTCATTCATGACCCAGCCTAGCCCTTCATTCATTCCCTTCATCGGGACTTTTCAATCTTCATAAACATTCAAGGTACATTTATGCCTGCACATATAATCACCCCTACCCTTATTTTAATCATTTGTGTGCTTAACCCAAAGTCTTCCATCGCATCTTTATTCCCATCATAACCCTTTATAATGGGAATACTTCGCAAAATACACTTGACATTCCTATTTGCTTATCGCATGCAACATTGGCACGCAGTGAGTACCATGAGGCACCGGACCCGATAGCATTATAAACCATAACTCATATATTTTGGGTTAGGAGCCCATTGCATATCTCAATCGGTGGAAACCGAGAATCATATATAAAATACAATGCGATATGGCAGACTTGTCGTGTTATTAAATATAACATACATACATACATACATACATACATACATACATACATACATACATAACATACATATATATATATATTATATATATAATATATATATATATATATATATATATATATATATAGATCGAGTCTGGCCTAATCACATATCACAATCGGAGGAGCCCTATGCTTGTGCATATTACGATATGTGATATGGCAGATCCGCCGATCTTATTAAACATAATATATATATTATCAGGTCCACCCCCACCCCATTGCAAATCGCTATCGGTGAATTCTAGCGCTCATGCATAAGGTGCGACACCATATGGCAAACCTGACGATGGTTATAGATTTGGCACATAATTTTTGAAGTCCACCTTAGGGTCCGGCCACGGTTTTCTCGTGTTTTCCTGTGCATTCGATGAAATATCATGGTCCGGATTTCCAAAGGAAATCCGATAGGGGTGATGTTGCATATGATTTCCTATTGAGATGTGTGATTGTGGCTCAGTCGCAACACAACTTTGGCTAAGCCAAGGGCCGATTCTTTCGCACTCGCTCCTTTTGATTTCATTACACCTTATCATTTTTAAAAGTTTCAATGATGGCAAGAGTTGTTCTTGGACGTTTCTATCATATGTTCTTAATCATAAATCTAATGTTAATCATCTCTGCAGGCGAGGAGTAAAAGACGCTTGAGCGGATCTGAAGAGTTTGGGTATGCGGGTATGTTCTGTTTAAAGATCCGGCCTTGGGCGTTCTTAGTGGGGGTTCATGTGTAGCCTATGTATTGTAAAGGCAAAGTTGTCCCAGGTTTCATCATGGGGAGATGAAACACAGTCACCCCCTTTAATTAGCATCTGCCCATTTCCCCAGGAAATGAAGCACTCTAGCAGATATGCTTTTTACGTGTCAGCGGTTACACTAACGGTTCTATCTCTGTATATTTTGATTTGTATACTGAAAACACCAGGGAGAAGTGAAAAGGTGAAAGGGAAGACCGAAGGTCATTTCTAGAGGCATAAATATTACCTCCATAGATGAGGGAAGGGCTTTTTGTTTGAGTGGAACAGCTTTGATTTATTATGAATAAATAAGATTGTTTGGTTGAATGAGGAGCCTTTAGTTTCTGATTTATTTTCCTTTGCTTTTATGTCTTTTGAAACAGGGTGTTGTTGTTGGCATAAATACAAATGTTTTTTGTTTTTGTGCACATTGATAACGATATGGCTTGTGAATAACCTTGGTTGTTTGAATGTAATTCTTCATCATATTTAACTCATGAGTAGTCCTTGATTTGAAACTATGTTATACATTAGTTGCAAGCTTTATTTGTATGAAAAGGAATGTGTATTCCTGTATGTGTAATTGGATTTCAATTCATATTTAATTTAGCCTTTTTCTTATGTGAACCAATAATTGATTCATTTGGACATGGAATTTATATATGATGTTTAACCTCTTTTTGTTATGCTCCTGCAGGATAGATTAGGATAGTTAAGACTAGCTTAAGTAGTTTAGATAGGATTTTATACATATAGGTTAGTTGTTTCCTTTGTTGATTTAATTGGAGTCTTCCTCCAGGAAGCAATCTCTCAACACCTATAATAGTTCACGGGATCCTTTAAAACTTGTTGGAACTAGCCACTCCAAATGAAAGCAGTTCTAATTGGGGTCTGTGATCGGGTTAGTTCCCCTTGTTGGTATAGCGAAAATTCGCCATGTCAACAAATTGGCGCTAGAAGGAGGGCCTAAACTGTTGTCCACAGCTTTTTAAGATTTCATTTGTAAATGCCACGCATGGATTCAAAACAATTAATCTATGGATCGTATAGGTCGAAAAGATCATTCCACCCATTTGAAAGAGCCTCATTTCGAAGAAACATATACCCTTCTATGTCCTATTTCTAGGTCACCCAAGGAAGAGAGACTATGGGAGTACCCTGTCACTTGTAGGTTTTAACCCTGTACAGAAATTACCTGCATACGAATTCCAAATCATAGAAAAATAAACAATGCGAGAGCATAACACATAAAACACATATACACAGAGATTTCCCACTAGATCCCAAAACGGGGACTGCTAGCTTGATTTTTCATTATGTTCCTTTCAATGTTACAATACATATTTATACATGCCAAAGCATCCAATACCATGGACTGAAAAACCATCGCGTCCAAAACCATGGACCGAAAACCATAGGTAGGTT
>APFE030614359.1:22494-89201 GCA_000404065.3 Pinus taeda
TTTGTGCTCTTTGCCTTCCGATCCAACTTCTTCCATTCTTCATCGGTCACTCCTGTTGGTTTAGTACCCGGATCTACCGCGATCCACTGATCTTTATCCACCAATAGATCCTCCATCTTGAGTTTCCATAACTCAAAACTTTGACCATTGAACTTCTCAATCTCTATCTTTCCTCTGCTCGCCATCTTCTTTCACCACCAGAATCGATCTCGCAGATCTCCCATTGAACGGGGTCTACCACAGGCCCGAGCGAAACCCCTCAGCAACAAAGGTGTCCCCCTTAAGCCAAAACAGCTCTGATACCAAATGTAGGTTTTAACCTTGTACAGAAATTACTTGCATAAGAATTCTAAAATAAATAAAATAAACAATGTGAGAGCATAACACATAAAACACATATCCATAGAGATTTTCTCCTAGATCCCAAAACCTTTGTGCTCTTTGCCTTCCGATCCAACTTCTTCCATTCTTCATCGGTCACTCCTGTTGGTTTAGTACCCGGATCTACCGCGATCCACTGATCTTTATCCACCAACAGATCCTCCATCTTGAGTTTCCATAACTCAAAACTTTGACCATTGAACTTATCAATCTCTATCTTTCCGCTGCTTGCCATCTTCTTTCACCACCAGAATCGATCTCGCAGATCTCCCACTGAACAGGGTCTAGCACAGGCCCGAGCGAAACCCCTCAGCAACAAAGGCATCCCCTTGAAGCCAAAACAGATTTGATACCAAATGTAGTTTTTAACCGTGTACAGAAATTACCTGCATACGAATTACAAATCACAAAAAAATAAACAATGCGAGAGCATAACACATAAAACACATATACACAGAGATTTCCCACTGGATCCCAAAACCGGGACTACCAGATTGATTTTTAATTATGTTCCTTTCAATGTTACAATACATATTTATGCATGCTGAAGCATCCAATACCATGGACCGAAAAACCATCGCATCCAAAACCATGGACCGAAAACGATAGGTAGGTTCACCCAACCTAATATAGGGTCCAAAAAAAAAAATTCCCTGAGCGTTGCCCCAGACCCTGTAGAGGGGGGCTACCCACCCCCCTGTGACCCCCCCACTGCGCAACAAAGGGGGGGCTCTGCCCCCCCTCTAACCCCCCGGTTCACTACGTAGGTTAGTCGTGGAAAGAATATAACACAACCCAACACCACTTAGGAACAACCAGTCAAAAGACTTACTTGGGCTTATGCTCATTCCCTATCACAACTCCCTATCTTTTAGTCTTTACCTTTGATAGCAAAAAGAAAGCCAAGAGTCTATCACATAAACTAAGAGACATCTGCAGCCCCTTCTCTTGAAGATATTGTGCTTGATTCTTTGAAGAGTATCGACTCTCATTGGGAAGAAATCCTAAGGATTCCCTTTCTGAAGGCAATCCCTAGCCTGATTTGGAAAATACTAACGAAGAAACCCTCAACCATAACCTCCATATCCATAACATGGCTAACGTTCCTCCTTTGGGTGGAAATCAACCTCTACTTCCCCCCCCCGGGTGGGAATCAGCCTCCACCACCTCCTCCAAGTGGGAATCAATCTCCACCTCCTCCTAGAGCACTCCCTCCATGGCTTGCACAGGATGTCGTAGTGGTACCTAGGCAGCAACATCCCTTACCCAAGAATGCAGAAAGAGTATTGCCTAAATTCGACCCTGAGAAGGGAGACACTGTTGATAACCATATTCACTCTTTCTTCCTAGCCGTGCACATGTTAGGGGTAGCGAATGAGGATGCGTTATGTTTCTTATTCCCTTTAACTCTGATTGATGTGGCCTCCACATGGTACTTTAGCTTGAGAATAGGATTGATCACCTCATGGGCTACCTTTTAGCATGTCTTTTTAGACAAATTTGGCGATGACAAAACACCTGCGGCCTTAGTTTTAGAACTATCTCATTTAAAAATGGAAGCCAAAGAAAAGGTCAAGGATTTCAATATCTGGTTCAACACCTTATTCAATAGAATCCCAACTAATGCTAGACCTACTGATGAGGTGCTCATGGAATTCTACATCATCGCTCTCCCTGTCCCTACTGCGATGTGGGTCAAGAGAAGTAATGCACAAACCTTACAAGGTGCTATTGATGAAGCAATAAAAGTCGAGAATGAAATGATTAGTCTCACAACATGTCATCATACAACTGAAGCGAGGAAAGCCTCTCAGTAACCCAAGAAGAATAATGGGATTGATAACAAAGTGGTTGAGGGCAAAGAAAGGGACACTGCAGATGTGGAAGGTTTGCATCGAATCATTAAGAAACTGACAAACACAATCATCGATATGAAAAGGAATTATGGAGAGAGTACTAGTGGGAATGGAGGAGAGTATTACAATAGAAAACCCTTCAAACCTTTCTATCGTAAGAAGACAGAAGGTGGTCAAGGTGAACAGGCATTACCTGCTCCACCCAATGAAGGGAATCTAAATATGGAAGAGTTGGCTCTTATTGGATCACTCCTTAACAAAGAAGAACCTATAGTGGAGCTAGAGCCAGAACAAGAAAATGAGGAAGAATATCAAGTAGAAGAGCCCTTGGATGAAGAATCTCAAATCAATGTACTATGGGATTTCTATACAAATGAGAATAATGATGACGAAGGAGATAGTATGGTAGAAATCCACACTAATGAAATCCACACATGAAGTAAGGGGCCACTTGCAGGTGTGATGAAGCCTATAGACCAAACAAAGAAAGATGTCCACCCTTTGAAGGCACCCACTCCCAAAGTTCCTGTTGAGAAGGGTAGACCAAGCAGTCAGTCCAAGAATACCCCAGTGGCAAACCATCCAGAGAAAGATAATACAGCTCCCACTGCAATGAAGGAAACTCAAAATGGTAAACTCGCACCTAAGAATAGCAAAATTGGTATGTTTACTCTGCCCTATCCTGTTTATAACATTGATTACAATATTGTGGATGATCTTAAGAAATCTAGGGCTAATATCACATACTTTGATTTGCTAAAATTAACGCAGCAAAGAGATCTTCTCCTAAAAGCTATGAATGAGTGGAACGGCAAAGTTCCCACCATCCCAAGTAGCCAAACCAAGAATTCGATGTCTAGACTTGTTAACACCTCCATTACAGCCTAAATGCCATCAGCTATGGAAGCCACTCTATCTAAAATGAATCAGAATCCCCAAGATGTCAGTGCAGCCATGATAGGGAATAAATCAAAATCCATGACTCCACCTTTCCTTATCACATTTGAAATCCTCAACATGAATGTACACAATTTCTTAGTAGATTTTAGTTCCTCGTCCACTATGATGCCTTACTCTGTTGCTAAAATATTGCATGTGATACCCGAGAAAACTGGGACTCGAATTATGCAAATAAATAGGAAAAATGTGAAAGTAATTGGGGAACTGAAATATGTGTTGATTTGGATGGCTGCTAAACCACAATACACACAAGTCATTGATATAGTGGTAGTCGATATACCCGAGGCTTATGGAATGTTGCTTAGTAGGGATTGATCAGCAAAACTCAATGGATATTTCTCAACTGATTGGTCCCATATCTTGCTACCTTAGAAGGGAAAGGGTGATATTCTGAGAGTTGATCGTGAAAGATACATGAAGTATGTGGTGACGGAATGAAATGGCCCCAATGAACCTATAATGTTTACCAACTCTATCCTTGGGAATTATGGTTTCAATGTTTGTGCTACGGAAACTTGTTTTCGAGAATTCCATGCAGAAACAGTTGAAGAAACTACAATAAACACATTTTTGGATGCTCTCCCTCGTAGTCCAACTGATGAACCACCCTGTAATATAGTAGATGATAGAACTAGTCTCGTAGGAAGCAATTCAGTTGATGTAACATTAGACTCTATATTTTGGACACTATTTTAATGGCTCTAACTGCCTTGAAGGTGCAGGCATTGGGAGCATTCTTACTGACCCGCAAGGGAACCAACATCTTATGGCCAACCAGTTGGAGCTCGCGTACACCAACAACATGGAAAAATACGAAGGCTTGCTACAGGGCCTAAAAAAAGGCATTGATCTGAAGGTAAAAGAATTTAAAGTTTTTGGTGATTCACAGATAATTGTGGACCAAGTAAGGAAAAGGATACACTACAATGCGCCACACTTGGTAAGGTACAGCATGAGGTATGGAGCTTAATTGACAGTCTTGATTCTTTTAATATCACATGCATACCTCAAGAAAAAAACCAAGATGCTGACCCGATGGCTGGTATGGCTGCAAAACTTTTGCCTGATTTTAGATTAAAGAAGAATGAATGTTATATTGAATTGATTTTTAGACCTTCCGTACCTGATAACATCTCAAATTGGTAGGAATTTGAAGGTGACGAGCAGATCCTTTAGCTCCTACATTGCAAGAGGACATTCAAAAATTCACTCATTGAGGAAAAAGAGCATGACACGCCTATGAATGACAATGAAGACAAGGTAATATCTTTCATGGAGAAATTTATCGTCCATAGGTTTGACATACCTGACATTCTCATGTTTGATAGCGCTTCTTATTTCTCATCACTAAATTTGACTGAATTTGCTATCGATAAATCAATTCACATAAGGCATGCATCAAGTTATTACCCCCATGGAAATGGAGTTGCAGAGTCCTCAAATAAAAACCTCATCTGCGTAATCCATGCATCTCTCACCGATAATCAGAGGAAGTGGAACACCGCTCTAACAAATGCTCTATGGGCTGATAGGGCCACCCCAAAGGGTAAGCACGTGAAACTTCAACACTTATGGCTGGGCTCGTTCCAAGTTGAGGAAAAAAATGGTCAGGGAACTTACAAATCAAAAATTTTACAGGGAGACACTGAGAAACTCCCTGTTAATGACCAACCTCTTAATAGATACTTCCATTAGCCACCACATGGTGGTTACCTCCTGAGTAGGTTAGAATTCATTTTACTTTTGCTATTAGTTTAGTTACATTTATGTCTTTTCCTTTCTGGTTTTTTTGCAAAGTTTATTTTCCCTTCTGTTTTGAATTGTAGTCCTTTTCAACCGACTAATTTTGGTCCTCCAATCTCATTTTTACCTTTTTCAGATTGCCCCCATTCGCCACCTTCAGATTTTTCCTTCCTCATTAACCTATTGATGAGTCTGTTGATTCTAAATCCATCGTTACCTTGCAAATCAAACAAATTTTCAATCAACCCATGAGAACTTGAAAATTAGCTCTGGAATTCGAACCAAAGCCACTCATTAGCATCTGTTGGGAACTGGGTAAGATTTGTTGATAACTTGGATATCTGGAGCATGTAGGGGCATCTTATAAAACAAAAAAATGTGTAACTACAGCTAGACTGGCATGGAAGAACGTTGCATTTTTTAACAAATCCCACTTAGACCTAACCTATACTTTCCTATAAGGTCTGCAGTTATTCTCCATTGGTCCCATCCACCACACTAAATTCTCCAATACCTGTCAGCTACAAGTAAACCTCCTTTCATGGGCTAAGCTCATTGTCATATACCCTATGGCAAATCCAATTGTGCTCTAGTCCTTGTGCCCAAATCTGGAAGGACTTATTTAAAATAAAATGAAATGTGAAGTCCTTGTGCCAATTTGGAAGGACAGGTTGTTTGGGAAGCTGGTTAGAGCAGGTATTGTTGCCAGGCTCAGAGTACTGATTAACACAACAAGCCCAACCTCGCTTAAGTGGTTTAAAAATATGGCATGATCCATGACTACGCCCCATCCAATCATGTAAAAATATAACACCAAAATTATCATATAAAGTGTAGATGAACATATCTACATCAAGTTTGATGAGTAATAAAGAGTTGAGGTACACACCTGAACAGGTATTGACAGACCAGTGATGGCCCCGAAAGGATTTTGAAAGTAGAAAACAGGTAAGGAAGGTCAATAAACCCCATAATATGATGATTGGATAATGCCTGTCAAAACCTTATCAGTAAGAAGAAGCTATTTGTCTTTATCCCACCTAAAACAATTAATGTTGAAGTGGAACCCATGCCTATTCATCTGTACAGTTTACATTTCAAGTTTATCTTAACACCCTGATGTTTTATTGATCTGAGGTTTATTTGGAAATAGAGATAACTAGTTCATCCAATGGTTCGACATTTGTTGTGGACACAACCACCACCCTATTAAAACATGATCTAATAGAAAATTTTGAATGGGTCCCCTAAATGTTTGATCTTTCATCTTTCCAAATGATCTGTTTTATCCCAGGGATTTTAACTCTTTTCCGAGTCAATTTTCAATGCCTAATGGCTAATCCCCTTGAATAAACCTCTACTGCATGGTTCATTCATGACCCAGCCTAGCCCTTCATTCATTCCCTTCATCGGGACTTTTCAATCTTCATAAACATTCATGGTACATTTCTGCCCGCACATATAATCACCCCCACTCGTATTATAATCGTTTGTGTGCTTAACCCAAAGTCTTCCATCGCGTCTTTCTTCCCATCATAACTCATTATAATGGGAATACTTCGCAAAATACTCCTAACATTCCTTTCCGCTTATCGCATGCAAAATTGGCACACAGCACGTACCATGAGGCACTAGACCCGATGGCATTATAAACCATAACTCATATATTTCAGGTCTAGAGCCCGTCGCATATCACAATCGGCGGTGTCCATGGCATGAACATAAAGTGCAGTCCAATATGGCAGACCTGCCAAGGCTATTAACCTCAACACATATGTATTTCGGGTCCGCCTCCCCGTCGCATATCACAATCGTCGTAACTCGGGAATCATATATAAAATACAATGCGATATGGCGGACCCGCCATGTTATTAAATATAACACACACACACACACACACACAACACACAGATATATATATTATATCTATATATATATATATATATATATATATATATATAATATATATTAGATATATATAATATATATATAATATATATTATATATATTATATATATATATATATATAGATATATAGATATATCGGGTCAGGCCTAATCGCATATTGCAATCAGCGGAGCCCTAGGCCTGTGCATATTGCAATATGAAATATGGTGGACCTGCCGATCCTATTAAACATAATATATATATTATCAGGTCTGCCCCCACCCCATCGCAAATCACTATCAGTGGAGTCTAGCACTCATGGATAAGGTTTGACATATGGAAGACCTGACGATGATTATAGATCCGGTACATAATTTTGAAGTCCGCGTTAGGGTTTGGCCGTGGTTTTCCCGTGTTTTCCTGTGCATTCGATGAAATGTTGTGGTCCAGCTTTTGAAAGGAAATCCGATAGGGGTGATGTTGCATATGATTTCCCGTTGAGATGTGTGATTGCAGCTCGGTCGCACACAACTTTGGCTGAGCCAGGGGTTGATTCTTTCGCACTCGCTCCTTTTGATTTCATTACGCCTTATCATTTTTAAAAGTTTTAATGATGGCAAGAGTTGTTCTTGGACATTTCTATCATATGTTCATAATCATAAAGCTAATGTTAATTGTCTCTACAGGTGAGGATTAAAAGACGCTTGAGCGAATCCGAAGAGTTTGGATATGCGGGTATGTTATGTTTAAAGATCCAGCCTTGGGCATTCTCGGCGGGGGTTCCACGCGTAGCCTGTATATTCTAAAGGCAAAGTTGTCATGGGTTTCATCATGGGGAGATGACACACAGTCACCCCCTTTAATTAACATCTTTCCATTTCCACAAGAAATTAATCGCTCCAACAGATATGCTTTTTACATGTCAGTGGTTACACTGACGGTTCTATCTCTATATATTTTGATTTGTATACTGAAAACACCAGGGAGAAGTGAAAAGGTAAGGTGACAGGGAAGGCCAAAGGCCATCTCCAGAGGCATAAATATTACCTCCGTAGACAAGGGAAAGGCTTTTTGTTTGACTGGAATAGCTTTGATTTATTATGAATAAAGAAGATTGTTTGGTTGAATGAGGAGCCTTTGGTTTCTGATTTATTTTCCTTTGCTTTTATGTGTTTTGAAACAGGGTGTTGTTGCTGGCATAAATACAAATTTGTTTTGTTTTTGTGCATATTAATAACGATATGACTTGTGATTAACCTTGGTTTTTTTAATGTAATTCTTCATCATAGTTAACTCATGAGCAGTCTTTGATTTGAAACTATGTTAGACATCAGTTGCAAGCTTTATTTGTATGAAAAGGAATGTGTATTCCTATATGAGTAATTGGATTGCAATTCAGATTTAATGTAGCCTTGTTCTTATGTGAATCAGTAATTGATTCATTGGACTTGGAATTTATATATGATGTTTAACCTCTTTTTGTTATGCTCTTGCAGGATAGATTAGGATAGTTAGGACTAGCTTAAGTAGTTTAGATAGGATTTGATATATATAGGTTATCTGTTTCCTTTTGTTGATTTAATTGGAGTCTTCCTCCAGGAAGCAATCTCTCAACACCTATAACAGTTCAAGGGTTCCTTTAAAATCTGTTGCAACTAGCCACTCCAAACGAAAGCAGATCTAATTGGGGTCTATGATCGGGTTAGTTCCCCTTGTTGGAATAGCTAAAATTCGCCATGTCAACACATTCATATAGATGGTTTTTTCCAGGAAAAATAAATAAATTAAATTAAATAAAAATTAAATTAAATTAAATTAAAAAAATAAAAAAAAATTAATTTAATTTAATTTATATATATATAATATATAATTATTATATATTATATATTATATATATATATATTAAATTGGATCTACTTCCTAAATACCAAGGATAAGGTCTAAGATTGGTTTCAGGAGTTCAAAGATCTTGTGGATAACCATATTGTGCATAAGATTAAGGTGCTCAAATCATATAATGGGGGAGAGTATACCTCCAATGAGTTTCAAAAATTTTATAGGGAAGCAGGGATTAAGAAAGAATTCATGGTACCTTACAAATCTCAATAGAATGGGGTTGTGAGAGGAAGAGAAGGACCACAATGGAGGCAACAAGGGCAGTGATCTATGATTAGGAATTTCCTATGTTTTTGTGGGTGGAGGCCTGTGATACAACTATGTATGTGCAGAGTAGGAGTCCTCACATGATATTGGAGGATGTGACTCCTATGGAGTTTTTTACAAGGGTGAAACTAGATGTGAACCATTTGTGCATCTTCGATACTCTTGTTTATGTCCACATTCCCACAAATAAGAGGACTAAGCTAAAGCCCTTGTCAGAAAGGGGTGTATTTATGGGCTACAGTGAGGTCTCAAAGGCCTACCCATTCTACCTTCTAGGATAGAGGAAAGTGATCTTGATTCAAGATGCTAGATTTGATGAGGGTAGGACTCTTAATATATCTCATGAGAAAGAGTCAGCAGTGGTAGAGGATTAGGGGATTGAAGCTCCTATGGAAGAACAGGGACCAACAACACCAGCAGCAAGGACACAGTCTATGGATTTAGAGGATGAGCTAGATATTCCTTATAGATCTACCAAGATGAGGTCAAGATGAACTGTGCAAAACCTAATATGGACTAAGGATAATTTGGATTCTCCTAGCAGCACCTTCAAGCGTAATAGACCACTGACAAGATTTTCCAATTATTTGGCATTATTGAGAAATGCCAATGAGTGTGAGCCTTCCACTTTTGAGGAGTCTATATATGAGTAGGTATGAAGGGATGCCATGGCAGAGGAGTATAGATCCATCATTAGCAATGATGTATGGGACATAGTGCCAAGACTAAAATCATATGGTCACTTCTTGATGGATCTATAAGATCAAACACGTAGCTCATGGAAATGTCGAGAAGTACAAAGAAACGTTTGTGGTGAGAGGATTCTCCCAAAATGAGGTAACATATTAAAAGGAGAAATGTGTACCTATCGCTATATGTGAATCCACTAAAGCAGTTATAACTTATGTGCATCGGGTCAAAAATGGGTTGGAGGATACATCAAATGGGTGTGAAGACTACTTTCCTTAATGGGGTGATTGATGACGAGGTGTATATTGAGTAGCCCCAAGGATTTTAAGTGCATGGGAGAGAGTCCCATGTATGCAAGTTGAAAAAGGCTCTTTATGGACTGAACCAGGATCCACACCAAGTATGCTAGGATTGAGAGATATCTTCTTAGTTTTGGCTTCACCAAGAGTAAGGTTAGCTCCAACTTGTATTATGTACTTGTTGAGGGTGAGTCGTTCATCTTGGTACTTTATGTGGACAATATCTTCTTGATAGGATCAGAGAAGCTCATAAGGATGTGAAAGGAGGTTCTTGCTTCAAAAATTGAGATGAAAGACATCATATTTATTCACTACATTTTGGGATTGGAGGTGTGGTAGCAGCCAAGAGAGATTTTCCTTAGATAGAGCAAGTACGTAGAAGAAATTTTTAGGAGCTTCAGGATGGAGGATTGCAAGCATGTGTCTATAACAACGAGAACTAACTTATATAAGATAAGTGCCTCTGAAGGCAATTTGGTGGATCCCACATTGTACAAGAAGATGATATGTTCCTTGATGTATCGAGTCAACACTAGGCTGGATATATGTTTTCTTGTGAACACACTCAGCCAGTTCATGTTGGAGTCAAGATAGGTTATTTCAGTCGCAACGAAGCACGTGTTAAGGTACCTACGAGGTATGTTAGAATTTGGACTAAGATATGTCAGTGTTGGAGGAGTGGAAACAATGTAAACTATCAAATGGGAACTGTACAAAGTACCCATTTTTTTGAGATAGCAAAAAATCATCCAATTTTGAAAAGTGTTGATTCAAAATACAACTTTCTTTTGGAGCATATTTTTGACACTTGAAATTTTCTTATGTATCAAGTATGAACATTTTTTTTAATGTTAGTGATTTTCATGGTGATTTTGAAAATTTTTGATGTAGCATCAGTCACATTTTTTTAGAGTGCTTATTTGTTACACTTTAAATTTTCTAATGTATTAAGTGTGGATAATTATTTTTTAAATTTAGTAATTTTTTTAGTCAACTTCTTCTTCTTCTTCTTCTTCTTCTTCTTCTTCTTCTTCTTCTTCTTCTTCTTCTTCGCTGAGAAATTTATAAGTGTTTTTCAAGTTTGTGTTCTTTTGTTTATCTTTTCAATTTTTTTTGTAATGAAATCTTCTTTTTTTGCATAGTTAAAAAAAAAATAGGTCAATATTTTAAAATTACGATTTTCTATATATTTATGTATTGTTAATTAATATTTAAATGCACATCAAATAATTGTTACTATAAAAACAATAATTTTAAACATTTGACAAAATATTACACATTTTGATACTTTTTTGCCAAAAATGACATGTCAAATAAATTATTTTTATTGGAAAATTAAAAAAAAAAAATGTCACGTTTTATGAATTTTTTGCAAAAAATAATAACAAACACAGTTTTTTTTCAAAAAATAATAATTCACATAAAAATTAAAGTAAACATCAAATACATAAAAATTAAAGTAAAAATCAAATAATACAAATATTAAACATATAACAACAATAATTGAATACTTATTTTGTTGGGAAAATACTGAGAGGGGGGGATGAAGCAATTTTTAAACTTTCACACTAATATTTTTTCATTTTCAAATTGTATATGTGATTTTACAAAAACAAAATAGTGTATGTTTGCCGCTATAATGAATGGAACCAGCGTATAGATAATTAACTTGTAAAAAATCGAATTCATTGTCTATTGAACTTAAATCAAAGTGTGATGCATTTACTAAGCAATAAATAGATGTAGTAAAAACTAAATAAATCAAAACACATAAGAAACACACATGAACACCATGATTTTTCAGGTGGAAACCCAATGTGGGAAAAAACCACCGTTGTTGTCATCTCAGTCTTCAATCTCCTTATTATAAAAAGTGTTTACAAGTTTTGTACTGGTGTAGACTTTTTCCAATACACAGGAATCTACCTGCTGAAGGCTACAACCTTTAGTCATTTTCCAACTTCTACTGGAAGGGAGCTCCAACCGCATAGATCTAGTACTAGCTGATATGTTTAATATGTAGGCGTCGACCTACAGAAGGCTGAAACCTTCACTTGTTCTCCAGCTACGACTGAAAGGGAGCTCCAACCCCCTAGCTCTTGTATTGGTTGATAAATTTTCAGACTAGATTCTCCTGGTACACATCAACACAATATGTAGGCCATGTTTCATCAAATTTTCATACTGGACCCATAAGTAACATTGAAGCTCAAAATCAATCACCACAACTATAATAAAACCATCAAATATAATTGCATCAACCAATCACTGAAACCCATCAACTCTGAAACAAAAACACAATCAATCAATTTGAAAAATCAAATCACTGTCACCAAAACACAGAGTTGAAACTAGAACACTACATCAATAACCAGAACCAACTGCAAACTTAAAAATTATATCTCAGAATGTATACGCTACTTCAATGAGGACAACCTGCATGTATACGCTACTTTATGTAATCCAACTAGTGTATACCTCTAAAGGTACTGAATCATAGAACTTTCAAACCAAACACTGTACTAACCAAAGACATTCTGAAGATCTACTGTCATATTACAGAGTTCTAAACAAATAGCAACAAATATCACCCTTCTTACTCAATCAATTAGTCAACCAAAGTCAATCTCCTTATACAATCAATTTTACTTTAGATCTAATGAAGACATCATTGACAAATAGCAACACTGATCATATAGATCAATCATTTCTGAACAACAAACCCTTCCTCTTCATATGCTACTTGGAAGTGTCAAATCCACGTGTATACGCACCTTCACCGAGGTGAACGTGCGTATAGATCTACAAATAATGACTTATAACTTCACAGTTTTTCAAGACTTCAGATATACCTAGATCATATAATTTTAAATGATAAAACATGTGTTAGCACTCAGATCTAGCCTATCCATTATCAGATCATACAATGATAAGTCATTTCAGGTCTCATGATCCTGATCCAACTTTGTATCCATGGGTGCACAAGATGTTTTAGATCTATATCATAACCATAGCCCTTACAACACAAAATATACTTCAAATAGAAGTATTCATGAAAAACCCTTTTACTTTTACACTTATCCCTTTAATCTTCTCCTCCTTATATACTTAGAGCCTTTGTCAATGCCATGCACTAAAACAACACTTAGAACTTATGGTATTCTTAGATGGGATCAAGTAACCGTTATTCCGCTCAATATTGTGGGCTAATAGCATGGTATGGACCCTTGTTATTCTTTAACCTTACTTTTCCATCCCATACACACTTTTCCTTCTATGAAACTGTGTGTATACGTATACGCACCTTTTATTTTGTGTACATGTGTGTATACACGACTTAGACTAGGTTAAATAGTGTATACAACTTAAAACATTATGTTTCCTCAATTTCTTGATTTTGATCTGTAATCCTTTGCCTCATCATCTTGTTCTTTTGTACCATTAGTCTATTACCTCTAAATAGACCTATTACAATGTGAGTTTCCCTTTATCATTTCTGAACTGACATGTATGTGGGTTACCATCAAGGACAACACATGTACCATAATGCCGACATATTCTTCTCATAAAATCTCAAAGAAAAAACATTACAAGAATAACTAATGAATAGTTCTCAAAATTGACATTGATTTTCAAGCATAACTTAAATTTAATCAATAATATCATATAATCCATGTTCATCATCTTCTAGAGTTTCATTATTGTCTTCTTCCGTAATATTTTGTGCTTAATTTTGGTCATTTTCTTCTTCTGATGGATCTTTGATGTTTGCAAATCTCCTAAAGTATCCCTTTACAATCATTCCATCTAACGATGATTGAGGTTCCTTTTCCTTTTTTGCCACACGTGATTCATTAAAATCCCCTTTCCTCAAACCAACTTCTTGCATTGCATCTGGAAGGAATTAAATAGCATTAATTCTTTACTGAATAAAAATGCATTGTTGTAAGTCTTTTTCAATGGCAATTCAATTTCTTCTTTTTTTAGGCAACATGCTAGTGGTGTACCTAATCATCAAGTACAAAAGAAATAGATATATATATATATATATATATATATATATTATATATATATTATATTATATATATATATATATATATTATATATACTGAAATGCAATATTATATAATAAAACTTAACTGAACCTGAGAATAAATTCAAAACCCAATCTCCTTCATTTGAACATAAATATATAAGATAGTTAATAAGTGCCTATGGTTTTTTATCAATGTTAATTATCTCTTATTTTGCATATATATCTTCATATGTTATTATTTTACAATAACATCATGAGTCAGTACTTGGTTATGACTCTTTCCATCTACTTGGTTCAGAAGAATATGCTTATAGCTATCATTGCTTGTCCAACATTCAACATGAATGAACTCACAATCACTTATAATTGGTTGATCTCTGCAACCAATAAGATTTGACTTTTTCCTATAACATGAAATAGTAAAAGTTCAATTAACTTATACATAAATAACAAAAAAATAACATTAATCAAACATAAAATTTCAATGTATTACCATGTAAGGTGCATTCTTGAGTTTGTTTTTCCCTTGAAGCTTGATAATAACATTGTAAATTGTGTGTCTGAATGAAATGTCACAAATCTCCAAAATCGTTATGTTGTGACTTGTTCAAATGCCATAACCAATTTACTAAAATCTTGATGCTTACTATCATATCCAATGTTTGGGAAATTGAAACCATCAGGAATATTTGCAATAACCAGGGCATACTCCCTTTTAGGTATGAGTTTTACAATGTCTTCACAATCACCTTGTATTATTGATATTGGATAGTCTGTAGTCAATTCCAAATTAAATGATTATGACTAGGATCAAGTTCAATATCATTAAGACATTGGTTTCTCAGCCTTTCCAACTTAATTTTTTCAATAAAGGTTTTGATACTATCTGGTACTCCATTTGCATCTTTCTTCGACATATTTAATGAAATAAACAAATATATGTATATGTAATAACATAAAAATAATATAGATATGAATAAAAATGATTGTGTAAATCAACATACCTTTTTGAATGCAAGATAAAAATCTTTTAGTGTTGATGTATAACTAGAATCTAGGTAGTTGCGTACAACATTGTCCCAACTCTTTTCATTCAAAAATTTAACCATTTGTTCGTGTATTTTCATATAAACCTTATGACTGAATAAATAAAGTAAAAAATGTTAATATATTGATATTTATAAAAAATACTACCAACAACAACATGTTATATGAAAAAGACAATTATAATCCAAAAATAAGTAAAAATAATTCAAAAATCTTACTTTTGAAATTCTTTTCACATTTCATCCAATGATAATTCACCTGACTTAACATGAGATAATATTGATTTGACAAGTTTGTCATCCTTCACTCCTTGTATTGTTCTCCAAGGTGTGATAGTCATATCATCTGGAAGGTGTTTGATTTCAGGACTTGTCTTACTAATGGTACATATTAATGGTTTAGAATTTTTAACCTTCTAGTTTTTTATGGCAGTGTTTTCTCACATATTGAAAATCTCATTAATCAATTCCCATATCTCTCTAGTTCTAAATGTCAAGTGGAAAATGTTATCCATATCTTTGAATATATCTGAATTTACTTTTCCACCTTTAGAATTGATTTTTTCCTTAATTTGATAACCTATTTCTATACAACGTTCCTTCTAAAATCTTAGGCTAACCTTTGTCTTATCCCCGTCACACTTTTTTTCAAATTCACTATGAATAAATCTAAACCTTTATATGAAATTTATACATCCTATTCTCATTATTTGTATTATGATCCCATGCCTATAACTTTGCTTTTGTATCTATTAAAACAACATAAATGATACATTTCACTATTTCATAAATTCAATTATTGGGATATTCCTCCATTAATTGTCTTCTAGCCTCTCCAAAATGGTTCCCCCAAATTACATAATATTGGTATTCAAAACATCTTGACCTATCAAATGCCTCTTTGTTGGGAACTTGAATTGTATCAACAAGAAGTGCATCATCAATCACACGTGCATATTTATTGTACCTGATCAATGTTTTCAAGTTATGAACATGCAGGATGTGTGGCTTTCTAATTTGATATTTATATTGTCTTTCATTTGGCTTATAGAATTGGTTAACATTAAGTTGAAATGTAAGACCACCCTTAATTAATTTTTTCTTCATCAAATGATCTCGAATGGAATTTTGTTTTGTTTTAATAATGTCATCCTCTAAATAAGCACTTGATGTTATGATTTCTCTACTTCCTTTTGAGTTTTCACTATGCTCTTAATTGTTTCCCATGATTTTTTCAGAATGACCAAACTTTGATTTCTTCTTCCTATCGGTTATCGTATTTTCTTCTAGATAAGCAATCTCTTCATCGTCAACTAGAAGAAAGGCATTTTTGGGCATTTTTTTATATTTTATGACTTTTCTCCTTTTCAATGGTAGTTCTAATCCCATTCTCAATAATGATGATCTCAAGCTCCCCTCCTTGATCTGAAGATTTGTTCATGTTCTCATATTTATGCAGCATGTGTCATATTTGAGCATAGGGATTGTTGTTTTTCATGCAAAGGGAATGTTGTTTTTCTTCAAGTGAAATCTTGTGTGTATGATTTGTTTTCATTACATAGACATGTTTCACACTCACTTCACACACTCTTTTTGCAAAGGTTGTTTCATCCAGCAAAGTATGTTTTACAAATTTTGGATGGTCTACATTGTTTCACTAAGTGTTCATGTGTGATCATAGTCGAGTCCTATCACTTTTTACATATGTTCCCTGATCTCACACTTAGCCAATTTCCCAAGAAACCTAGCCTCTTCCTAGAACTATGCACTTTTCTTTTACAACCCCCAAGCTCTTTCCCTTGCTTGTTGGAACTATGTAGTGCACAAGACCCCAACCTCCCTTGGCATCCAAAACTATGGAGTGGTTCCCTCCAGTGTCCTTCCCCCAACCGGAACCCACTATCATCAAAAACTACGCAATATTGTCCCTCAGCTGCTCAGTCTGCCTTGCACCCTGAGACTGCGTAGGTGTGTCCTCCCGGAACCCACCCCGCAGTAGCACCTTGCATCTAGAAACTACGCAGTATTTCCTCTTAGCTTCCCAAGCTACACTGCACTCAGAAATTTCTCAGAGGTGTCCTCCCAAGACCCCATCCCACAACAGTGTCTTGTGCCTCAAGCTGTGCAATGTTTTCCAAGTTGTCTTGTTTGTCTTGCATGTAGAAACTACGCAGATGGGATTCCTAAGGCTTCATTCTGGCATCAGTCACTACCCGTTGAAATTGTACTGACCTATCTTTCAGTGACTACAGGAAAAGGTGACAAGCTAAGATCACTTCCAACGAGTTGAGAAGAAGGACCAAGAGACTAAGTGATGGCAAAAGATCAGGTTCGCATGCAAACTCCGGCAGATGTATGATCATCTTAAGGGTAAGTATGGTAAGTAAAGTACACCTTTCGAATTACATCCCTTAGTTGAGTTTGTAAAACTGCTTGTCATTGTCATATGATCATGTCTTCAGTAACATTCATGTGTGCAAACACAAAAGTCATTACATGTGTTTCCTCTACATGTATTTCTTCCTTTTCTCTTGTTTGACCAATGTCATCTTTGGCATGTTGATTGCTACGTCATGCTTGCGACCTTGTTATGGTGATATTGAAAGTTTGTCTTTGTGTGCATGAGTTGTTCCGAATATGTAAACACCCATCATACTCACACACAAAGTTGTAGACATTGTTGCACAAGTGTTGTCATGATTGTTCAATGACCCATCTTAAGTGTCGCACTTGTCTCTCTCACCTTTAGATAGTCGCACTGAGAACATGTTGTCTTGTTGGTTTGAGGTGTCTTGTCATCGAGTCATGCTAAGTGTGTGTTCACAAGGTCATATATACACGAGTTCGCACACTCACACACTTAACCATTTTTCCTGAAAATATGTCGACCGGACAACCTTCCATCGACCGGACCTCCATTGAGCTACACTATGTAGTATCGTCCCTCAATGACCCTGCATTGTTGCCTAGAACTACACAGATCTTGAGGTTGTCCTACCAGGAAGCCTACACGACACAATTATGTAAATGAGCCAGCTGACTGTCTCACAGAACTACACAAAATTTTTCCAAGAATCCATTCAATTATGCACTTCCCGCAAGACCATCCACCAAGCCTCCCTCTCATCAACTGAAAGATCTAATTTGAGTTAGGGCCTAGGGCTGCACTCATCCCCAAAACTATGGAGTAGTTGTCCAACCTGCTTGCCTGCACTGACTGCAGAAACTGCGCAAACATGAGGGATAGGCCTTTGTTGCATATCATTGGACTATCCTGGGAAATTGCATAGTTTTTCTAGGTAGTCCCCCTGCTAGCTAGCTCTGATCTCCTGCTGAAAACTCTGCAGTTTTCACCGACAATACTCCTACTTCCTGACACTCAACTCAACAGTTTTCACCAACAGTACTCCTACTTCTCGACACTCAACTCAACCCGAAAACTGTAGTAATTTCCTACCTTGACTTTCTCCTAGAACTACGCAGTTCTGACAAGTAGCTCCTGTAGCCTGATCCCAACCTCCTCCAGAAAATTACGCATTTTTCATTACTAGTGCTTCCTACTACCCGCACTGCCTCCCCAAAAAAATATGCAATTCTGCCTCCTAGCTAAGCTCTCTCCCGCAGATGTAACTTTTTTCCCAGATTGCTCAACCCAGCCTCCCAGTGACCTCTACGCAATTTTTCCCAATAGTTCCCTGGAGTCCTACCAACCAACTTGAGTTGTGCTCTACGAATTCTCAATACCTTGTCCTCCCTCCTAGTCACCTGGACTGACCATGGAAAACAATGCATCATGGTATATTAGGATATTTCTAGATTTTATGTCATCTAGTCATGAGTGATTGCAGAAGCAGGTACATGAATGGACATGGTGCAACGATGAATGGGATGAAGAAGGAGTGCATGCTATAAGACTTTCTCGTGGTTGGACAAACACACAAAGCATACCAAGTAGCAAGCGAAGAAGATACATACACATGCATGAACCATCAAGTGAATACCAAGGCCATCAAAGACCCTGCACACTTCGTCATGAAAAGGTGAAGATATGATACACCAAGAGCATACTCATCACCCAGTAACATAGCATCTCAACATGGACACCACAATCAGCAGTGTCATGTCGAGGTGTGTCATGAGTCGTCTTGGCCGCATCACTACTTTGGTCCATACTTGTTGTAATCAATGTAATGTAACATGGAATTCCAAGAGACCCGCAGATGAAGTTGAAGAGTCATCTAAGTCAAACAATCATGGGGGAAGTCTAAGAGTCACAAGGTTCATTTTCACCCTTGGCTATATATACCCCCTCATTTGTACATGCAAGGGAATTTTCACCTTGGCTTCTCCCACATAGCCTTGAGAGTCTATAGTATGCTCTTTAAGGAGTGAGGAGTGGCTCCAATGTCCCACTACTAGGGCTAGTGATGTATGGTGTACAGATGTGTCTTGGATCTTTTTCTTAATTCATAAGCATGTCTCAGGCCAGGACGCTTTCACACATGTTTTGTATCTATTTGTAAGACTATTCTTTAAACGTTTGTAATTCTTGTTTGCTTAACCTGTACTAAGATAGTTGAACTACTTCGATTATTTTAGTATTCACGTTGTTGAAGATGTGTTGTATTGTTTATCATTGTTATCCCATCCATGTGGACTACTCTATCGGACATTAGATAGACCATATTTATGTTTTCTTGGTTTTAATGATTATCACTCCCATGTGGACTACTATGTTGGATGGTGTACGTGTTCTCCCTTGAACTTTGGTTTTCACAACTCCTGCATCCGCTATGGACTATTCCGCTAGATGTTGGATAGACCATTTTTGTTGTTCACGTGTGTTTCTTCCTAGGTTGAGACTATTCCCTCTCATCAAGAGGCTCACTTTACCTCCCCGCTTTGACAGTAAGAGATCCCAGACAAAGAGTTACATTAAGCACTCACCATGCATACTCACCTTGCTTTCTTGAAGTTACAAGCATAACACTCTCATGTGTTGAACAGCAAGAGCTAAGGAAAATCTCTAAGATAATGGCAACTAGGCCATTGTACGAGATGGGACTCCTACACCAAATGGTGTGAGGTCTAGTTGGGACTTCATACCGGGGAGATCCCCTTTGCTGGCGATTCCAAAACCATTAACAAAATGGTGCTAGAAGGAGGGCGAGATGACAAGCTAAGCCCATTGCATCTGGTTTGAATATTTTATCTAAAATGGCTCATACACAAATCATACTCCTGGGGTGTTTCTATAATTTTTTCCCTTGATCAATTTTCACTCGCAGATGAGCTTCTTGATCACTTGTCCCAGTTAAAGTTTGATGGTGAGGACGGGATGTCCATAACCAAGCACATATATGATTTTCTTTAATTTTGTAAACCTTATGAAATCAATAATGAAGAGTCTAGTTGTGTTCTTTTCTTCCTCACCCTTGAAGGTCAGGCTAATCAGTGGTGTCATACCTTGCCACATGATTCCATCCATTCCATTCGCCCTTTCCTTAGGGATCTCCATCAAGCTTTTGGTAGTTATAACTACCAAGATGTCTGTGGAAGGATCAACCTATTAGGAATGGATCCTAATGAATCAATTGAGAAATTTTTTGATAGATTCCTTCACCTTTGCTATGAAATTTCAGAAGAAGATGTGAACTGGGATTTCTTGAAATAAGAGTTTGAGTGCTTGGTTCATGTATCTTCATACGGTGAACCTGAACCTCCCAATTTTTCTTCTTCCCTAACTCTTATGGATCATGAGACACCTCATATTGTAGAGGAGGATCCCAACACCTCGGTTTTTCCTTGTCCTACTCCTTTCCCCGTCCCGATGTGGGTGCCCCCTTACGATGATTGTGGAGCTGAGGAACCTGTGCAGCATGTCCCCAGCCCATCTTCTCATTTATCTATCACTCCAATGGAGGAAGTTCCAGAATGGCTCAGAGAGCCTATAGCCAAGACCCACTGCTCCATTTCATAAGAGAACACCACCATTCACAACTCAAATCTCGAAGCTGATTTTCCTCTCTGCCATCCTCCATCATTCACAAGCCATGAATCCTTGTACCATGACTCGGTTGATCAATCTATTTCTCTAGCTAGTTGTGCACATTCTCTCGATTCTCAAGTTACTGGCTCAAATTGTGATCGAGCACAAGGAAGTCACATTACACTGGCAAAGGAGTAGAAAAGTGAGTACACTATCAATTCCCCTTCTCTGATTCAAAATTGTCTACATCAAAACAATGGGCTTCCATTCTCTAACAATTCTCAATATGCTAATCTCGGTGAAACATCTTGTATAATTAATTATTTTGATCAACCACCAGCCTTGGGTAGTCATCACTCCCATGCTTCCATATGCTGTGATAAACGCCCAAGCACATCATGTGATCTTTTTTTTATCATGAATACTCTAACTCAGATCTAGAATTTGCTCTGGTCAAAGAAGACGTTCATGTCGAAACTTCCTCTTCACCTCACTTGTCTGCATGTCCTACCATTCACAATGCATCCACATGCATCATAGATACTCCATGTCCTCTCACTTCTTCATCCGATGAGTTATCTCCTTAATTGACACATGGCAGTGAGGTTGTCCATGATGAAAATAGTCTCAATGCACAGGACTCTTCCCACCCATTATTATCTTGCATGTTGCCTAAAGACAACTTGTGAAGTCAGTTTACTGAAGCTAAAAAGTTTGATGAAGCCTATGATATAAATGGCTTCCATCCTAAGAGTATTTTTGAAATCAGCAACAAAAACCATCCTCAAGCCATGCATGATCTGGTTCACATCTCAAAATTCAATTTTTCAATTCTAGAAAGTTTCAGGATGTGTCAGGGAGTTGAGGCACTTCAATGTTTGTTGACGGTTATGTTAGGACCTCGTGAATCTGGTATGCCCCTCGAATCAAATCAGATCTGGTTTCTCACGTAGAGTCTGTCTATCTACATGGTTTCACTCAACATGGATCCCCTATAAAAAAAATTACTACTTCGGTTGTGATATTTCAAGATTTCAAAGTTTCACCCATGACCAAATCCACGAGTCTGTTACGGCATTTCCATCTTCATGGAACTATCAAATTAATTATCTTAAAGGATGTCTTTGTCTAGAATCATACTTATCGAATATTCTCTCTCGTGATCAACCCCTTGATCTTCTTGTGAATCTTGCACTTGAAATCTGCCCACTCATCACACCATCAATTTCACTGTGTGATGACGAGTGCACAAGCTATCACACGAATCAAGTTCCTCTCATTTCACCACACCCCAACTGGCTTCACACATTCACAATGTTGGCATCCTTTATACATTCCTATGATGACCATGATGCTTGCGCAATTTTCGACCAATTGCAGGTGGGTGTTCTGTCATATCTAGCGCACAACGAACTTGGTTCCATCATTCAGAGCATTCACAATATTATTCAAAAAAAAAATTTGTTCATGTCAAACTGGGAATCTGGCATCTCGACCAACTCGTCTGATCTTTCTTCTATCTTGGGTGACTTTCATGCAGTTTATCATTTTCCCAATAGTACATCTAATGACATTCGCTTCCAACACTATGATCTTCACAGTGTAACATCTTTCTGCTTAGACTTTTGTCAAGCAAGTGAGGCACTTTAGCCTACGCTGATGGCTATGGCAGGTCCTCACTATCTTGACATGACCAACGAGAATGATCAGATCTATCTATCCATACCAGAATCCCATCGTGATCCCCTCTCTCAAATTACAAATCCATCTTTTCAAAGATCACGAGTCTTTCAAAATAGCCATCACAAATTTTATGATCCAATTGTTGAATGGCTGAAACAATCTTACTTGGTGAGCAGTGTTGTAAGTAACAAGCTTCAGTCCTTCCTCACGCTTGCTAAGAAGCTTGGTGTAGACGAACACACACTCACAAGAGGATTCTGAGGTTTATTGAAAAACAGTAGTCATCGAAGAGGTAAGTATGTGTGTTGGATGGTTGTGACACATCTTTCTACCCACGGGCAAGACCTTCTCTCTCATGTGCAAGATTTTTAAGCTTTTGTACTTTTTGTTGCACACTATTTTTTATAATTTTAATTACTTGTATCTTTGGGGTTATAGGTCGGGTATGCCTATGGTGGCTTCACTGGAAATTTAATTTCACGTAACCCTAGATTTTTAGCATAGGAGTAGGAGTAGTGTTTACTTTCGTGCTTTGCTTTGCTTTCTGGTTTGCATGTTTGTTTGCTTGTTGACTTGGTTTGGTTTGCTTGCTTGCTTGATTGCTTGCTTGCTTGCTTGCTTGCTTGCTTGCTTGCTTGCTTGCTTGCTTGCTTGCTTACTTGCTTGCTTGCTTTCTTTCTTTGCTTACTTGTTTTTTTGTTGTACTTCTGCTTTTTGCTTTTTTCTTTCTTTGATGGCTTGTATCCGTAGGTTAGCCTCACATGAAACTATGCTTAGCTCTCGAGACAAGTTGGGCAAATCTAAGAGGACTTGTACAACTATCAAAATCTAATTATCTGTTGTCCTCTCTTTATGAAGAGCTTGTTGTCTTCAGCCAATGATACCCTGATGGAAAATATGTTCTTTTCATTGTGAGTCTTGGTGAAAACATAATGCTTGCACTGTTGACTAGTACCGCCTACTCTATTTGGTCCTTTGGGTTAACCCTTGTCAACTTAGTCAAGTAGAGTAAGGAGAGGGGGGGAACCTTAACAAGTATGTTAGAGTTATATATAAAATACTTATTTGAAGGAAAAACCTCTTCTTCTCTCAATAAGTTGGTATCCCTCTTCTTCCTTTGAAATAAATAAGTGCCTATGCATAGTTCTTTAAAAATAAGGCGTAAAGAGGTGACGCAAGTAACTCCACTGGGGTACTAACTAGGCCCACTAGTAGCGGGGTGATGCTTGTGTTCCTGCATAACTCTGTCAGGGTATTATCCAGGCCTATTGGCAGCGGAGCAACACTAGAAATGAAACTTAAACTCTGACAGTTATATTACTTGTGCACCCATATACTCCTCATCCCCAATAGAAACAACTTAGTTGACTTGGCTTGGAATGTGTCTTGATCAATAAAGAGAATGGTAGGGAATACATCTTTCATGCAAGATAGTGCAGAAGCCATCACGATCAAAGAATCAAACAATACTTCCATAGAGGTTAGATTTGCTCTTCATGAAACAAGGTCCATACAGAGAGCTAGAGTTCTACCAGTGTGTTGTCAATTTCGTAGTAGCTACAACCACCCTCCAAAATTTTGGCTCGCATGAAAAATTCGGAGCCTACTTTAGATCCTACGATCGATCATTCCTTGGTAACTTTTTGGTAATCTTATGATCTCAACCTCCCCTCCTTGATATTAAAATTTGTTCATGTTCTCATCTTTATGCAGCATGTGTCATCTTTGGGCATATGGATTATTGTTTGTCATGAAAATGGAATGTTGTTTTTCTTCAATGGAAATCTTGTGCATATGAGTTGTTTTCATTACATAGACATGTTTCACACTCACTTCACACACTCTTGTCACGAAGGTTCTTGCATCAAGTTGAGTATATTTTATAGATTCTAGACAGTCTACGTTATATCACTAAGTGTTCATGTGTGATCATAGTCGAGTCCTATCACTTTTTACATATGTTCCCTGATCTCACACTTAGCCAATTTCCTGAGAAACCTAGCCTCATCCAACTTCCAAAAACTATGCACTTTGCTTCTGCAACCCTCAAGCTCTTTCCCTTTCTTGTTGGAACTACACAGAGACCCCAAACTCCCTTGGCATCCAAAACTATGTAGTTGTTCCCTATAGTGCTCTTCCCCCAACCAGAACCCACTATAATCATAAATTACACAGTATTTTCCCTCAACTTCCCAGTCTGCCTTGCAACCTAAAACTGCGCAGAAGAGTCCTCCTGAAACCCATCCCACAGCAATGCCTTGCATCCAAAAATTGTGTAGTATTGCCTCTCAACTACCCAGACTGCACTACACTCGGAAACCGCGCAGGGGTGTCCTCCCAGGACCCCATGCTACAGCAGTTTCCTATGCCTCAAAGTTGTGCAGTGTTGTCCAAGATCTCATGTTTTTCTTGCATGCAAAAACTACACAGATGGGCCTCCCAGGGTCTCATTCTGACAGCAGTCACAACCGGTTGAAACTACACTAATCTATCTTTCAATGATTACAGGAAAAGCTGACAAGCTAAGATCACTCTCAAGGAGTTGAGGAGAAGGACCAAGTGGCTAAGTGGTGGAAAAAGATCAGAACCGCATGCAAACTTCATTGAATGCATGGTCATCTTGAGGGTAAGTATGGTAAGTAAATAACACCTTTTGAAGTACATCTCTTAGTTGAGTTTGCAGGACTGCTTGTCATTGTCATATCATCTTGTCTTTAGTAACATGCATGTGTGCAAACACAGAATTCATTTCATGTGTTTCGTCTACATCTCTTCTTTCCTTTTCATTTATTTGACCAATTTTCATCTTTGGCATGTTGATTGCTATGTCATACTTATGACCTTGGTCAGGTGATATTGAAGGTTTGCTTTTGTGTGCATGATTTGTTCCCACTATGTAAACACTCATCGTACTCACACACAAATTTGTAGACACTATCATGCAAGTGTCGTCATGATCGTTCAATGACCCATCTTAAGTGTTGCACTTGTCGCTCTCACCTTTAGACGATTGCACTGAGCACATGTTGTCTTGTTGGTTGGAGGTGTCTTGTCATTGAGTCATGCTAAGTGTGTGTTCACAAGTTTATATATACACAAGTTCGCTCGCTCACACACTTAACCATTTTTCCTGAAAATCTATTGACCGGACAACCTTCCATCAACTGGACCTCCACTGAGCTGCACTACGTAGTCTCATCCCTCAGTGACCCTGCATTATTGCCCAGAACTACTTAGAGCTTGAGGTTCTCCTCCCAGGTAGTCTGCACTGCGCAATTCTAGAAATGAGCCAACTGACTGTTTCCTAGAACTGCACAGAAGTTGTCCAAGAATCCATTCCAGTCTGCACTTCCTGGAAGACCATCCACCAAGCCTCCCTCTAGTCAACCAGAAGATCTAAATTGAGTCGTGACCTAGGGTTGCACCCATCCCTAAAACCGCGTAGTATCTTTCCAACCAGCTTGCCTCCACTACCTGTAGAAACTACACAGACATGAGGGACAAGTCTTTGTTTCCTGTCACTACACTGTCCCGGGAAATTGCATAGTTTTTCCAGGTAGTCCCACTGCTGGCCTGCTCTGCTCTCCTGCTGAAAACTGTACAGTTTTCACTGACAGTCCTCCTGCTGCCCGACACTCCACTTAGCCTGAAAACTGTGTAGTCATGTCCTGCCTTGACTCTCTCCCAGAACTCCACAGTTCTGACTAGCAACTCCTGTAGCCTAATCCCGGCCTCCTCTTGAAAGCTGCTCATTTTTCACTGCCAGTGCATCCTGCTGCCCACACTACCTCCTCAGAAAAACTATGCAAATATTCTTCCCAACTGATCCCTCTCCCACAAATGTCATTGTTGTCACAGATTTCTCAAATCAACCTCCCAATGACCTCTGTGCAGTTTTTCTCAACAGTGTCCCAAAGTCCCACATCCCAACTTGAGTTGTTCTCTACGTAATCTCAATACCTTTTCCTCCCTCCTGGTCATTCAGACTGATCGCAAAAAACATTGAATCATGGTAGATTAGGAGGTTTCTAGATTTGATTTCGTCTCGTTATGAGTGATTGTAGAAGAAGGTACATGAATGGAACATGGCACAATGATGAACATGATGAAGGAGGAGTGCATGCTAGAATACTTTCTCATAGTTGGATGAACACGTGAAGCATACCAAGTAGCAAGCGAAGGAGATACATACACATGCATGAACCATCAAAAGAATACCAAGACTATCAAAGACCCCACACACTTCTTCATGCGAGGGTGAAGATATGATACACCAAAAGAATACTCATCACCCAGTAGTATAGAAACTTGACACGGACACCATAGTCAGCATGTTCATGTCAGTGGTGTCATGTCAGGTTGTGTCATGAGTCGTCTTAGTCACATCACTACTTTGGGCCATACTTGTTGTAATCAATGTGATGTAACACGAAATTCCAAGAGACCCATGGATGAAGTTGAATATTCATGTAAGTCGAAGGGTAATGTAAGTTGAACAGTTATGAGGGAAGTCAAAGAGTCACAAGGGTCAGTTTCACCCTTGGATATATATATATATATTATATATATATATATATATCCCCTTATTTGTACATGCAAGGGACTTTTCACCTTGGCTCCTCCCACATAGCCTTGATACTCTGTAGTCTGTTCTTTGAGGAGCGAGGAGTGGCTCCAATGTCCCACTACTAAGGCTAGTGGTGTATGGTGTACAGATGTGCCTTGGATATTTTTCCTCAATCCAGAAGCCTGTCTCAAGCCAACACGTTTTCACGCATGTTTTGTATATGTTTGTAAGGCTATTCTTTAAACGTTTGTAATGCATGTTTGCTTAACCTGTTCTAAGATAGCTGAACTACTTGGGTTATTTTATTAGTCATATTCTTGGAGATATTTTATATTGTTTATCACTATTGTCCCATCCATGTGGACTATTCCACTGGACATTAGAAATATCATCTTTATGTTTTCTCGATTTTAATGACCATCTTCCTCGTGTGGACTACTCCACTGGAGGGTGTATGTGTTCTCTCTTGAACTTTGGTTTTCATGACTACCGCATCCACTATAGACTATTCTAATCGATGCTGGATAGACCCTTGCTTTTGTTCATGTATATTTATTCCTGGGTTGGGACTATTCCCTCTCATCAAGAGGCTCACTTTACCTCCCCTATTTGACAGTAAGAGAACCCGAACACAGATTTACATTAAGCACTTACCAGGCATACTCACCTCACTTTCTTAAAGTTAAAAGCATAACACTCTGTTGCGTTGAACAGCAAGAGCTAAGTTAAATCTCTAAGATAATGGCAATCGATCCATCATACCGAATGGGACTCCTACACCAAACTGTGTGAGGTCTAGTTGGGACTTCATACCAGGGAGATCCCCTTTATTGAAGGTTCCAGCATCGTCAACATGTAGTTTTGTCTTAAATTTTATTTTTTATGTTGCATCATGATTGAAAATTGAATCGTAAAAATATATAACATATGTAAGCTTTATGGAGGAAAATGATTGAACCAAGTCCATTCAATAATAAAAATCACAAAGGAAAAAATATGAAAAAAATCACCAATGAAGAACAATGTAATATGCAGCATTGTTGCTTTTGTTTCTTAAATTTTCCATGGTTAGCAAAAGATTGTAAGGTAATGACAATTTTTTTTTGGAAAAAAAAAAATATTAAGAATGGAAAAATCCATAAACTTGGATTTTTTCTTTTTGATAATTAATTTATGACACTTGGCGATTAGAGGTTTTTTCTTTATTTTTAATTTTTTTAAACAATTTTTAATTCTGAAAATTTTATTCTAAACCACATAAATTAGTTATCTACCAATCAAAATTAGAAATTCCAAATTTTAAAAATTCAAAAATATATTTTTCAACTTTTTTTTGTAAGCTTGGTAGGACTCTCTGATTTTCGAATTTACATGTCCATTATTCACCCAGCTACGGGGGGAGGGTAGCAGAAGATTCGAACCCAAGATCTATCGATTCGATGAGACTTCATTCCACAGCCATCGCCACTTGGAGCTACCCTAGGCAGAACAAAAAAAAAAATCATTTATAAAAATAAAAATAAAAAAAAAAAAAAATAAAAATTAAAAAAATATTAATATTTTAATTTACAAAATCTTTAATAAACTTTGAAGATAGTCTCTAAAAAATTGTAAATTAATTAAGATTGAAAGAAATTTGACCCTAATTTATTACAATATACTCTGCCTTCGATAGATATAACAAGTATAAACAATTAAAATAATTTTATTATAAAACAAATAAAATTTAATTTTGAAATTAAATAAATATATATATAAAAAATAAACTATTAAAATTTAATTTTAAACTTTAAAATGAATTTTTATTTTTTTTGAAAAAATATATATATTTCTTTTTAATAAATGTAAAAAGATATCCCCCGATGGGGGTGACTGACTTGTAATAGAGGAGGCCTTGGGATCCCCACCCCTAGCCAATTGTAATCCATGAGAAGGTTAATACAAGTGGGTATGGGGCGCTCCACCCAAAAAATGAGGTTTCTTGGGAAAGAAGGTGTATATAGTCGTCTTTGGTGAGGGATGGTTAGTGTTTGGTTATAGCGGGTTTTGAGAAGAAACATTGAGCAAGGTGGTGACGGATGCGCTTACTGTTCAGGCCTATGGTGAAAGCCGAAGGTCAGGGTGGTGAGGAGTTAACTACTTAAATCAACCCCTATGTGTGGTGCTATGCTCAAGACTTTGTCTGGGATCCAGGTGCGTCAGGGTTAGGGGAATTTTCTTCAGTGGATTTCTACTCCCTCGATGGGTTGTTTCTCCTTCATCTGCGAGCTTCCTTCCTCTTGTGTTGGTGGAAATCCCTAGGCAGGTGAATTTGGGTAATGCTTTGTCTCTTAGGATGGTGTTTGTTGGTTACCTTTGATTACCTTTGTGTTTTTTTTATTTGAGCTATCATTCATGTGAAATGGTGGCTTTTCTCGTTTAAGTTAGTCAGTCTTAGAGAACTCAACACTGGGATTTTGGCTGGTGGTCCTACAAGATTTTGGGGGTGGGAATTAATTTTTCATACCTACATGGTGCCTCGGGTCCTTGGGAGGTGAAATCTGAACTTCTAGCTTCAGAATTGTGGTCAATTGTTCCCTTCTCTCTCGTTTGATATCCCAATCTGTCTTAGGTCCGAGGTAGGGTGGGGACTTGGGTGGAACAGAAATTTTATCTTTGTGTTTCATGAAAGCTTAACATTCAGGCTGGGAGGTCTCCAATAGCTTGGGAGATCCCCATTGTTGGGTTGTGGGCATTACAATGTTAGTTCTTGGGGGTTATGTTCACTCTCTGGGTTGAATTATCTTTGTCGTGTCAGGGGGCTCGGGGGAGTCTGGTCTTGGTGTGGTGCAGTTGAAAACTCGAACCCTGACTATTGTGTTGTCTCATGGTGGTTCATTTGGACATGTTGTGTTGTAATAATTTAGAGCGGATGTTAAACTAGGGTCTTGGTTTGCCCGGGTTTCTTCCTTTTCTTGCAAGTATGTTGTGACAGAGAGGTAGACCCCGTAGAGGTGATGGATATCGTGGCCATCTAAATGTCATAGAGGGTGCACCTCAACCTTCAGCAAGGATCATCAGCTAGTCTAGATAGAGTATAGGAGCTAGAGAAAAACCTTGCATCGTCTCCTAGTCGTGTTGTTCAGTCTACCTCCTTGGAATCAACTGTTGTGCAATTGCGAGGGATCTAGGAAAACCTGGATATCCTCTACGACCATCGATACGAGGATCAAAATGAAAATGTGGCTTATTGTAATGATATTCAATTCACTTAAGAGGAAATAGTGGAATATTTGGAAAACGTCCGCAAAATGCAGCAGCGAACAAATGAACATTTGAAGGAGATTGAAGCTCGTATGGAGCACATTGAAGATCATCAGCATGAACAATGGGGGCAGTTAGCTCCTACAAATATACACCAACTATGTCCACCACCCTGATATGAATGTGGCAGGTCGTCTTCTTATTTTTCAATTTTTTCACTTGTATGGTTGTGTAGCCCTCCATAAATAAGGTGCCAATTACTAAATCGTCTCCTTCATAGTCTAGCTCTCCTCACCATCAAATCTGGTCGAAATGAGGTAGACGAGCTAATGATATATTATATATATATATATATATATATATATATATATATATATATATATATATATAGTAATAATAGTTTTTTTTGGTATCTTAGAGGAAACTAGCAATCCGTCTAACACGTAACTAATGGTAAACCTCTACCCATTTATGACCTATCCTCCTTGTCATAAACTGATCACCTCAGTGTTGAGAAATATATAGGGAAATAGATAAGATGATTTATCTTTCTATGATAACTGCTTGTGATGTCTTTTTACTTTTTCTTACTTTATTAACTTCTTCACCTATTATTTGTTCGAACATCATCAGATAGAAACCAAAAAAAGAATAACAATAGTACATAATAACATATAATTTAGGCTACAAGCCAAGGCCAAAACCTATCCACTTGAGAGGAAAACTCACAAAATATCTTCTCTTCTTATAGATTCTTCAATAACGAATTCCAAGACCTCTAGACCAAGACCAATACCCTCCAATACCAAGTCCAACCTTTCTGAATGATGTGCTTTCCTTTTCCAAGTTAAACCTAGTCAAATCTCCTCCAGCAGCACAACTTCAACCCCCTAGCTTCAGGATTTCTCCATGTGTGTGAGAAAAAATATCCTTCCAAGGCCTCCTAGCAACTTCACTTGCCTTGATTACTTATATAGGGCTAGTAGGTGACCTAGTAGACCCTTCTTCCAACAAATCTGATCATATTTTAGGAGATAGAGAATTTTGACCTTGAAGCAGAAAACCCTAGATTCTATTTTTCACACGTGTGAGAGAGAATTAGCCCAAATAAAGTATTTCTTCGTCCTCTTCCTTATTCACTTTCCTTCTTGCTCTTCTCATTTGCTTGAATGAATGAGTGATGAATATGTCTCAAGGAGGTCGAGTTACTTCCTTTATATAGGATTCTCAAGGTGGACGTGGTTCCTTAATATAATTTGACTTCCCAGCTGCCAGGATGACTTGGTCTTGAATGATATTTTGACACTTTTAATGAAAAAAAAAACTTTACAAGTTACAACGTGCCTGATGGGGTCTTCAACTTATGAAAATGACTCTTTTAAATTAGGAAAAACCCTAGAAGCACTCAATGGTTTCTTGGCCTATAAAATAAAATACCTTGAGCATGAAATCCATGCTCCAAAAATAATAATAATAAATTCTTTCATTTTACAATACAAAATAATTAAAATTACATTTCATATTTATGAAGACTAAACCTAGTTACACATTTTTCAACACTCCCTCTTAACTAGGGAGGTATTCATAAATGGTACATGGAAATTATCAAAAGATATTTCATAAGAGGAGTCGAATTGGTAACCCATTTGTTTAGCATCATATCAACTAGCATTGTCATATAGAAGGGCCTTGACTAACAACTCTATCTCTCCACAAGGTCAGAGCACAATAAAGGTGATACCAATTATTTATAGACACCATCATCATTGTCTCTCAAGGTACATAACCCACCCGAGTGTTCATAGAGTATGACCTTCCTTGGACTATTCTTATATTAAATAGTTGTTCCTCAAAGAATATCAATCCATGACTACTCTTATCTTGGATTACCTACCTCATCCTTAAAGAGTGTCAGGTTCCATATGCTTACCCAATCCTCCATTTTTTTTTCCCAAGTGAAGATAAGAATTATGTGCTTGTCACTCCCTTGCAACCAAGGAGGATGCATCAACCAAATCAAGCTTGTCTTTCAAATACACAAGATTTTTATTAGGAAGATATTTTGTCAATATTTCATCTACCTTCTCATCAGTGGAGATGTATTGTAGTTGTAGCACAACATCTTGTACTAGCTTCTGAATGTAGTTATACTTGTTGTTGATATGCTTTGTCTTTCCATGGAATTTTGGGTCTTCAGACAATTGTATACAACTAGTGTTATCGCAATGTATCATTGTAGGGTCCATTGGTCCTTCAAATAGGTTGGATAGCAGCTTCCTTAACCAGACAACTTCTCTTCTTAATTCACAGGCTGCAATATACTCAGCCTCAGCACTACTCAAAGTAATTTTTCTTGCTTTCTACTCATCCATGAGATCATGGAGGATCCCAAACTAAAAAATCCTCCTATATTGCTCCTTCCATATTTCTCACTACCTCCCTATTCGGAATTTGTGTATCCAATAAATTGGACATCATTCCTTATATCATATTTTAGGTAGTAGTGGATGGTTCCTTGCATATATCTCAGTATATTTTTTTCTACTATCCAATGATCATGCCTCGGCTCCACTTGGAATTGATTGAGAGAATTTACTACAAAACATATGTCTAGTCAATTATTCACCAAGTACATCAGTGATCCAATAAATTGTCTATACTTGGAAGGATCCACATGGCTCAATTCGAAACTCCTTAGTATTTTCATGATTGTGATCATTGGGTTTGTCATTGTTTGGAAATCTAACATTTAAAACCTCTTCAAAATCTTGATCGCATACTTTCCTTAACCAAGATAGATCTCATCAGGTCATTAACAGACTTCCAATCCCAAATAGTATTGCATCAACCCTAGATCCTTCAAGTCAAATTCTGCTTCTAGTTGCTTCTTACGTTCTTCAATTCGACCTTCCACACCTGTTAAGAGAATATCATCCATGTATAGAAGAATAATTACTAGATCTCCCTTCACAACCTTAATATAAAGGTTCAGATCATCAGAACTTTTTGTGAAGCCTAATCTTTGTAGGTATGCATCCATCCTAGCATACCATGCCCTTGGTGCTTGATTGAGGCCATATAATGCCTTTTTCAATTTGAAAACATATGCATTTATGTATTTAACTTAAAATACCAAGGTTTGTTCTATATATACTTCCTCATCAATTTTGTTATTCAAGAATGTAGTCTTGACATCCATTGGTGGATGTTCCATCCCATTGATACTAGCAAAATGACCAATGAATGAATAGTTGTATACCTTGTTGTTAGAGAAAATGTCTCTTCATAGTCGATGCCTTCATGTTGAGGGAAGACCCTAGCCACAAATATTGCCTTATATTTATCAATACTTCCATCTACTGCACGTTTGATCTTATAGAACCATTTGGAAGTTACCATAGATTTGTCTTCAGGCCTAGGTGTGATCTCATAGACTCCATTCTTCATTATATACTAATATTCTTCATTCATGGCATCCTTCAATTCTTGGTGATGGATAGCTTATTCAAAATTGGATGTCTTTGCTTCTATTAGTTGTGTCATGTAGGTTGCATACCCATAATATCGTTTGGGCTTCATTCCTTCCCTGAATGTACCTTGAGTTTCTACATGACCTTCTGCATCTAGAACTGTAGACTTCAACCAGTTAGGTATTTTTCTAGTTTCGAGGATTATCATAGGTTGTATAGGTTGATAGGGACCTTCATATTCATGGTTTTCTTCTTCTTCCCTAATAACTTCTTCTTCAAATACCATAAGTTCTTCATCATCAGAGTCCATATGGAGATCCTTTGATTTCTTGAATGCAATACTTTCGTCAAATATCACAACTCGATTAACTTATATTATGTGTCCTTCCTTTATGTAGATCCTTTAGGCCTTATAAGAGTTACTGTAGCCCACAAATGTTCCCTTCGTGCTAGATGGATCCATCTTCTTCCTTTTGTCCTTAGGTATATGCATATTGACGGGAGAACCAAAAATTTGGAGATGATATATGGTTGGTTTCTTCCCAGTGAACACTTCTTCAAGAGTCTTTCTATCTAGAGGCCTGTGGGGACTTTGATTTTGTATGTATATAATTGTCTTTGTAGCTTCACCCCATAAAACTTTTGGTAAATCATGATCGTGTATCATTTCTTTTACACTTTCTTCAATGGATAGATTCTTTCATTCTGCAACTCCATTTTGTTTGGTAATATATGGGACTATCAGCTCCCTCTTAATCCCAAACTCCTTACAAAAATCTATAATTTCTTTAAATGTGTATTCTCCTCCATTATCAAATCTTAATATCTTGATTCTTCTTTCTATAAGGTTCTCTACTTCATCTTGAATTCTTGAAATTTGGTAAATACTTCATCCTTGGATATCATTAGGTAAACCCACCCAAGTTTTCCTTGAATGGTCATCTATAAATGTGACATAGTATAGATGGCCTCCGAGTGATTTAGGAGTCATAGGACCACATACATCAGAATGAATAATATCTGGGATTTATTTTGACCATGAAGCATTTCTTCCAAATGGTCTCTTGGTTTTCTTACACAATGCACATCCCTTGCATACTCCTTTGTGATCTTCTTTCAGTTCGGGGATTCCATCTACTATTCAATTTAGAGATGGAAGGATTTTTAAATGGAGATGTCTGAATCTTATATAACAAATTTCAAATGGGATGATTTCAATGTGAACTAAATCTTAAGCAAGAGGATACAACAACCTGTAAAGTATTCCTTCACAAATCCCAATCACTCTAGCATTTTCAATGCTTGATTTTTTACCCCATACTACAACTTTTCCATCAATGAAATCCACTCTATCATCTTTATCTTCTAGACTTGAAATGGATAGTAAGTTCTTATGTAGACCTGGAACATATAGGATGTTGTTGAGATGAATATTTCCTCCATTCTCCAGCTCTATTGAGGTTGATCCAATTCCTCTCGCATGATATCTCTTTTTGAGTTAAGACTTTTGTGATCCATATTAATTTTAACAGCATCTTTGGAAAAAATCACATAAGAGATATTCTCGTCGATGCATTTCAAACCAGCCAGTGTGGTTCATCTTCAAGATAAGATGAGGAATTAGATCCAGGCATTGTAATAAATAGATGTAGAGAGCTGCTAACTAGACGTTGGCGAGTAACAACTAGTTTGACTCAGGGCATAAATTAGTAAAGGATTTGACCAAAAAAGGGTAAGGGAAATTAATGAATATTATTATATCTCTTATTATCACCAAGTTCTATGGAGTAAGAATAATGCTTTTTTGACAATGTTTTTAGTTACTTGTGGTGACCAGTCATGTGTCTTGATGATCCACTATAAATCACCCAAATGCTCTCATCTTGAAATGTTTCAGTGAGTGCTGAGAATATTCCTTCATCCTTTGTCTTGGTCACTTTCTTCTTTGGAGTAAATAGGAGATTCCAAAATTATTTTATGCCTTTATTGATATGACTTGTCACCTTTGAACACTTCTTTAGAAACTTCTTCAGTGTAGTAGATATCTTCTTAATGCCCTTTTCCAACCTTAGCTCAAATACCATGTTGATAAATCTATAGGGCAATAGATAAGATGATTTCTATTTCTATGATAACTTCTTGTGATGTCTTTTTATTTTTTCTTAATTTATTATCTTCTTTACTTATTATTTTTTTCGAATATCATCAAACAACTACCAAAACAAGAAGAACAATAGTGCATAATAACACATAATGTAGGTTACAATCTAGGCCAAAACCTCTCCACTTGAGAGGAAAAACCTCAAAATATCTTCTCTTCTTATAGATTCTGCAATTGATGAATTCCAAGACCTCTAGACCAAGACCAAGCACAACTTCTACCCCATAGCTTCTGGATTTCAGCCTCCACTATAGATTTGAAATTTTTGGCCCCCTACAATTGCTACTGCATCCACACATGTGAGATAAATTAGCCTTCCAAGGCCTCCCAGAAACTTCGATTGCCTTGCTTCCTTGTCTAGGGCTAGTAGGTGACCTAGTAGACCCTTCTTCTAGCAAATTTGATCCTCTTTTAGTAGATAGAGAATTTTGACCTTGAAGCATCAAACCCTAGCTTCTCTTCTTCGCACATGTGAGAGAGAATTAGCCCAAAAATAATATTTCTTCGTCCTTTTCCTTCTTTGCTTATTTTCTTTCTCTTCTCCTTTGCTTGAATGGTTGTGTGATGAATATGTCTCAAGGAGGTCGAGTTACTTCCTTTATATAGGCTTCTCAAGTTGGACGTGGCTCCTCAAAATAGGTTGACTTCCCAGCTGCCAGGCTGACTTGATATTGAAGAGTATTTGACACTTTTAATGACAAAAATAGTTTTCTTTATAAATTACAATGTGCCCGATGGGGTCTTCAACTTATGACAATGACTATTTTGACTTTTTGACCTAGAACAAGCCCTAGAAGTACTCAATGGGTGCTTGACCTATAAAATAGAAGACCTTGAGAATGAAACCCATTCTCCAAAAATAATAATAATAATTTTCTTTCATTTTACAATATGCAATAATCAAAAGAAAATTTCATATTTATGAAGATTGAACCTAGTTATGCATTTTCAAGATTCGAGGGGATTTGAACCTAGCTATGCCTCATTTCAATGATTTCCTAAATTTCGAATTAAAGAATTGAGTTGTCCCCCAAGAAAAATAAAAATAAAAATAAAATGATTTTTTTCAAATAACACATAATTGAACACTAGTTTTTCCATTTCGAAACCCTAAAGAAATATTATTTTTCTTATTTTTCTCCTAAAAATCCTACAAATATGAGGTTTTTTTCATATTTTTCCCTATAAAACTATAAACAATTTGATTTTTATGTGGTTTTCCCTTTAAAATACGATAAAAAATAATTCTTCAAAAAAAAACAGTGATTTTTTTTTAGCTATTCAACATAAAAACAATAAAAACAACCTATTTTCCCCAAATTCCTCTCTAAATGGTCAAACTATAAGGGAAAATAACCTTTGAAATGTGAAAATCTCTCGTTGAATTTCTTGTCTTTCTTGTCAATGACAATGTAGCTCCTTTGCAAAATCACTCCAAGGTTTTTAATGAAACCTCCAGAAGACTTGACACAATGTAAGGAATAGTAACAATAAAATTTTTTATATAGCAAATATTATGAGATTATTTTATCGTTTCCTGAATGTGGGATTAAAATTAAAATTAAGAAAAATTAATATACACTTAATATTATAGGTTTGATCTAACTTTTTTTAAATGTGGGATAAAAAATAAAATATAAATTATAAAAATTAACTTAATTATAGTCGCATTAAGTCCAAGATTCAGTTTACCACATAGAGTAAAATAATTTAAGGAAGTATTTATTTTAATTTCGAAGGAATGTATTAAAGGGAAAATTGGGTGGAAATTTTGAATAGAAATTAAGGTCAAAATTTTCAAGACAAAATTTTAGTAGAATTTTTTCAAATAAATTTTGGAGGGAAATTTTGGGGAAATTTTGGGGAAATTTTTCAAATAAATTTTGGAGGGAAATTGAGAGAAAGTGCATTTGAATCATTCAACATCTTTTGTTTGAAAGTCATGGATTTGAATCATGGATTTGAAAGTCATGGATTTGAAATTGAGAGAAAGTGCATTTGAATCATTCAACATCTTTTGTTTGAACCTAGTTATGCATTTTCAAGATTCGAGGGGATTTGAACCTAGCTATGCCTCGTTTCAATGATTTCCTAAATTTCGAATTAAAGAATTGAGTTGTCCCCCAAGACAAATAAAAATAAAAATAAAATGATTTTTTTCAAATAACACATAATTGAACACTAGTTTTTCCATTTCGAAACCCTAAAGAAATATTATTTTTCTTATTTTTCTCCTAAAAATCCTACAAATATGAGGTTTTTTTCATATTTTTCCCTATAAAACTATAAACAATTTGATTTTTTATGTGGTTTTCCCTTTAAAATACGATAAAAAAAATAATTCTTCAAAAAAAAACAGTGATTTTTTTTTAGCTATTCAACATAAAAACAATAAAAACAACCTATTTTCCCCAAATTCCTCTCTAAATGGTCAAACTATAAGGGAAAATAACCTTTGAAATGTGAAAATCTCTCGTTGAATTTCTTGTCTTTCTTGTCAATGACAATGTGAAAATCTCTCGTTCAACATCTTTTGTTTGAACCTAGTTATGCATTTTCAAGATTCGAGGGGATTTGAACCTAGCTATGCCTCGTTTCAATGATTTCCTAAATTTCGAATTAAAGAATTGAGTTGTCCCCCAAGACAAATAAAAATAAAAATAAAATGATTTTTTTCAAATAACACATAATTGAACACTAGTTTTTCCATTTCGAAACCCTAAAGAAATATTATTTTTCTTATTTTTCTCCTAAAAATCCTACAAATATGAGGTTTTTTTCATATTTTTCCCTATAAAACTATAAACAATTTGATTTTTTATGTGGTTTTCCCTTTAAAATACGATAAAAAAAATAATTCTTCAAAAAAAAACAGTGATTTTTTTTTAGCTATTCAACATAAAAACAATAAAAACAACCTATTTTCCCCAAATTCCTCTCTAAATGGTCAAACTATAAGGGAAAATAACCTTTGAAATGTGAAAATCTCTCGTTGAATTTCTTGTCTTTCTTGTCAATGACAATGTAGCTCCTTTGCAAAATCACTCCAAGGTTTTTAATGAAACCTCCAGAAGACTTGACACAATGTAAGGAATAGTAACAATAAAATTTTTTATATAGCAAATATTATGAGATTATTTTATCGTTTCCTGAATGTGGGATTAAAATTAAAATTAAGAAAAATTAATATACACTTAATATTATAGGTTTGATCTAACTTTTTTTAAATGTGGGATAAAAAATAAAATATAAATTATAAAAATTAACTTAATTATAGTCGCATTAAGTCCAAGATTCAGTTTACCACATAGAGTAAAATAATTTAAGGAAGTATTTATTTTAATTTCGAAGGAATGTATTAAAGGGAAAATTGGGTGGAAATTTTGAATAGAAATTAAGGTCAAAATTTTCAAGACAAAATTTTAGTAGAATTTTTTCAAATAAATTTTGGAGGGAAATTTTGGGGAAATTTTGGGGAAATTTTTCAAATAAATTTTGGAGGGAAATTGAGAGAATGTGCATTTGAATCATTCAACATCTTTTGTTTGAAAGTCATGGATTCTTCTGATAGTGAAGTTTCTCCTTCTGGAGCATCAACTTCTTCCTCACGTAACAACTCTATTCATATTGATTAATATAACAAGAATTCTTTCACTATGAATAGAGATTCAAATTTTCCACTTAGTCCTAATCCTAAGGACTATGAGAGAATCACTGACGAAGGGCAGGATGAAGAATTTATTGTAAATAGAGAGTCAAATTTTCCACTTTGTCCTAATCCTAAGGACTATGAGAGAAGCATTGATGAAGGGAAGGATGAAGAATTTCCAGTAAATAGAGAGTCAAAATTTCTAGTTAGTCCTAATTCTAAGGAATATGAGAGCAGCACCGACAAAAGGTGGGATGTAGAATTTGTAGTAAATACAAAGTCAAATTTTCCACTTAGTCTTAATCCTAAGGATTATGAGAGCATATTTGATGAAGGGAAGGATGGAGAATTTCCAGTAAATAGAGAGTCATATTTCCACTTAGTCCTAATCCTAAGGATTATGAAAGCACCATTAATGAAGGCAGGGATGAAGAATTTTATGCAAATGATAATTTACTATGAATAGATAGTCAAATATTCCACTTAGTCCTAATCCTAAGAATTATGAGAGCACCACAACCGAAGGGGAGGATGAAGAATTTCTTCCAAATGATAATTTTAAAGCCACATATATGAATAATGCATTTTCTTTGAGTCCGGATTTCAAAGGCACTCATGGTGATGATGAATTTCCTCCAAGCGAGGATTTCAAAAGTAGAGATGAGGATGGGGAAGAATTTCCTCCAAGCAATGATTTGAAAGGTAGAAACAATAATGCTGAAATTCCTCCAAGCGAGGATTTCAAAAGAACGAATAAAGATGGTGAATAATATTGTTTGAGTAAAAATTTCAAAAGCACAGATGATGTAGTCAACAATTTCCTGTAGGTGAATATGGTAATGAATATTTTCCAAGAAATGATGGTGATGAATTTCCTAGCTATGTTCATAATGATCATAGTGAGGATAATATTCCTCCTAATTATTATGAAAACTTTTATAGTGAGGATGATGTAATGATGGATACATTTCCAACAAATATTGTATTTAGGAGTAGGAGTAGACATTTTCATATCAATCCAAGATATCCAGTTATACAAGGGGTAGGGCAGAATATCTCACGAGAAGTTCTATTAATGGTCTGATTTCAAGTGAATGTTGTTAAAAGGATTTCTTGTAACATATGGATTTCAAGTTTGCATTGGAGAAAAGGAAGAGATATTTGTCAATGAATAAAAGTATGCAAAATTCATATTTAGTGGGGTACATGCAATATATATTGGTAGGTTATGATTATCATATTGGTATTTTATTTCTCTCTAGAAAGGCTTTCAAAATGTTTCAATCAATTGGTAATTTTCGTCTCTTAAGAATCCAAGAAAATTGGAAAAAGATCCCACATTTTATTCAGAAGTACATCATAAACAAGACTTTGGGCCATTAGAAAATACTGCAATGTCATGGATGCAAGACTTCTTTTCAAAACATGGAGAATGTATGCCAAATAAAGACACAATACATAATCCAAATAATTTCTAATGACAATAAATCTACAACTTATACAAAGAATATGAAGAAGGTGTTGAAGGAGATGGTATTTTTTTCATATCAATATTTTGTGAAGATATGAAAGAAAGAATTCAACAATGTTTGTATTCCTAGGAAGACAAGGATGGGGGTTTGTAGTACATGTGTTACTCTTAAATCAAAAACGAATAAGTGTCAAGGGGAAGAAAGAGGTGTGCATTCATAACATTATTTTTAAAAATTGACCAGTTATCAACTATGAAAATGTATTTATTAATTAGTTTCTTTTATGTTATCTGTAGATTCCATTGTAAAAGCACTTCAAGAGCATCATAATCAACAAACAAGTGAAAGGAAAAAGTTGTAAAAGCATCAAAATAAGTGTTATGATAATCTAAATAAATATTTGTGTTTGATAATTGATGGTATGGACCAGAAGAAAACACTTCTACCACATTTTGTCTGCACAACAAAAAAATTACAGGAGGAAAATTTTATTCAGATTCACTTAGTTAGTTGTATAGTATTTAATGGGAAAATGTCGCCAAGGGTTTACTTCACTACTCCAAATTTTCATAATGATGCAAATATTACCATAACCATAATTCATGGTGTGCTTTCTCATTGGTTTGGTAATCTTCCTGAAGTTTTGAATATGAAATTAGACAACACTTGTCGTAAAAACAAAAAACATTTTCTTTTGGATATCTAAACATGCTTGTTGAATTGAGAATTTTTCAAAGGGTAAAGGTTGGTTTCCTTCTTGTTTGGAACACTCATGACTGTATCAATCAGATGTTCAGTTTTTTTCAGTAACATTAAGGAGGAAGGATGTTGGGATTTTGTCATCATTAATGGAATGTATTAATTAGAAATCATACATTCCAAAGCTTATTTTTCATGTGTTGGAATAAACTATTGGCATGCGAAGGTTTATTCTGGTATCTCATGGTGAGGAGAAATGCATTGAACAACTTAATGACATCAGCTTCCAACATCAATTTCGTATCAAAAAAATTGATGGAAAACACTTATATGGGGCAAGAAGTATTCAACTACTATAGAATGGGGATCATCGTCAGGGTTGGGATTATTGAAGTTCATTCCAGATCATCCAATATTTGTATGAAATATATTGTTATTACAATCAGTTGCTGAAATCCATAATACACAAAGGCATAAGAGAGATATAAATTATTCTAAATCCCTAGAAGAAATTAAAAAATCTATTAGAGATACATATGAGTACTTTGATGTTGTTGATTTTGTTTAGTGGGAGTCTTTTTTCAATAATCAAAGTGATATCATTTCAAGATCAATAAATGAAGATATATTTTTGAAGGCTCCATTTATTTGGCCACAAAATGTGTCAAATGAACATGAGGAAAGAAACATTGTGAACAACAATAATCTCAAGGTATTATTAATTCTTCATAGGTAGAGGAAAGAGAAATGTATATTGGTTCTAGAAGATCATGTGAACAATGTGAAGCTATGGAAGACCTTTACATGGGTTGTGTATAGGATGTTATGGAGTGTTGCAAGAGAACAGTGTTAGATGATGGTAATCCACGTGGCTATAAATTCTTGGTTTCCAAGGTTATAAAGGTCATTAAAGAAAATGAAGATGTTACAGTCGTTGAAGTACATTGGTATGCCACAAATACACACTCATTCAATGCTGTGTATAATCTATAGATGGTAGTTGATAGAAAAATTATCAGAAAGAGAAAAAGAAAGGGTACAAATATCAATCGTCGTCGCACAAACCTCTTAAAATTGGAGGATGTTGGCATACTTGTTTATTACTTCAATTTAACAAAGAGATCACTTCAATACCATATATATTCTAAAGAGGTTGCTACCAGAAGAAATAGTGTTAAGATGGGAGTCTATTGAACCCAGTCGTAGAACTAGAAGACTTTTGAAACCTGAAATGGTGGGCATACATGTTGACTAAGATGGGGCACTAGTTGATGAAAGAGAAGAATGTGAGTCATCTTCATCTACATCTAGTCATTCATCTAAAGATGTATATTCTGATGGGGTTCCAGAACATATGAGTGATTTTAAATAATTTTCTAAGTGATTTTAAATGATGTTCGCATGGTAACTTGAAATAAATATTTTAACTTCCATATGCTCTTACATGAAGTTATGATACATTTCTATGTTTTTTGGATTATATGTTTTAATTATGAAAAATTCATTTGTTTAGAATATCCACAATGCAATAATAACTCAGAGAAATAATTTTTGTTTCACTAAATCTATAAGCATTGATATTTTGATTAAACATAAAAAAAGTATTAGAAACTAATGTTGAATTTCTAAAGTATACACTGATATTGTCATGATATTATCTATTGTTATAATTTGATATACCATAGTTTAAAAAAATGTTGCAAAGGGGATATTTCATTTTGATGGTTGATTTTTAGGTTCTTGTTGCAATGGGATAAGTTGTCTTAGGCTAAGATTTAAAAAGAGTTATACTTTTAGCCTTTAAAATAAAATGTACTCTTGGAATAATGACTCTTTCTTTCAAGTGTTGATTTTTTAATTTTTTTAAGTCGCAATTTGTTCATAATGTCTTGGTTGAAATATGTTGAAAACTTAAGGTTTTTAATTCCATGTTTGAAAATTTTGCCAAAATTTTAAGGTTGTTCTAAGTTATGATATTTTATCTTTAATGCTATGGTTGAAAACCGTTAGAATTTTAGGTTTTTTAGACTCACGATATTTTATCTTTAATGACATGGATGAAAATTGTTGGAATTGTAAGGATTTTCAAAGATGCGATATTTTATCTTTAACGTCATGCCTTAAAATTGTTGGAATTTTAAGGTTTTTTAGAGTCCAAATATTTTATCTTTAATGTCATTACTAAAAAATGTTGAAATTATACCCTAAATATATATATATATATATATATATATATTTATATATATATATATATATATATATATATAATATATTATATATATATATATATATATATATTATATAATAAATAATAAATAAATGTATTCTAGCATCAACACTTTTTGTTTTCAATGTGTTTTTTCTATCTTTTTTGCACCAAAAAAAATGGTTTTTATTGCGATTTTTAAAAATTGTTGAAAATTTACCCTAAAAATAAAAAATAAAACATCATGTCAGAATACACACTTTCTGTTTTGGGGCTATTTTTCATGTTTTTGGGGGGTTATTTGGCTAGAGTTATTGTTTTGAGTTTACAGTTCTCATTTGATAGTTTACGTTGTTTGGAGCTATAGAACTACATAGATTCTAGTTGGGCAAGGAGTGTTGTGGACAAAAAATCCACGTTTGGATGTTGCTTCACCTTGGGATCAGTTATGATATCGTTGTACAATAAGAAGCAGCAATTAATGGCACTTAATTAAGTAGAGGTTGTAACACCCTCCTCCCACATCTACCCAAGAAACTGACCAGTCGGGGTAAACATGCAATGAGAGGCCACTATGATATGATTCAACCTCCTAAGTCACATTAAGGAAGTGGAACGGATGAAAACACACCATACAAACATACAACATCATCAACAGAAACCTTAGAGGAAAATTTGACCACTCATATAGCTTGTCACTAGGCCCCGCTGTTGTTTTAGGTCTCTTGGGCCATAGTCTCTCTCATGCTATGGGCAAAGGAGAAACCAGAAAGCTAAAATTGCTCTCACAAGCCTGCCTGCCAACAACTATGGACCAAAATTTCTAGTGTTGTTCCAGCGACCCCGAGATTTAAGCCACTTTTTCAAGATCAGAGCCCATGTCACTACCCAAAATTGGTCCATCTCTTCAAATCAGTAAGATAACATGGAAATGATAGTACTAAAGAAAATACTTGTTCAAAACCTTGACAGGTATTTCATCAAACATATTGCAAACATGTAATTTACAGGTGTAATTCACATTTCTGAGCATAGGGGTCTCATACTTAGCTAAGAATCGCTAAGAACCATTAATGCATCAATGCATCAACTTCCATTCCATCCATTAGGTCATAGATACATTTATCATTCAATTATAAGTAAAACAAGATGAGAGCCACACATGGTTGCTATCATAAAACACATACATAACCAACATAATAGGAGCAGAAAATGCTCATGAAAGTACAGTCATATAGACCACATATAATCGATCAAAATGATCATATAAATATAAGGAGAAATAACCATTCGTTAATGATGCAAAATCCAAACCCCGGATGGGACTTCCACATTCCACCCAACCATATAATGGCCGAGCCAAATCTCTCTTCATCCATTCACCCATGTGCCATATTCCAAACATGAATGTGGGATCTCATAGAACACATCAATCAAAACTCATCCATGGCTTCCAGAGAGCATCCACCTCAACCCATCAAATGGTGATTCCACCTCACAGTTGGACATCACCAAAACCATTTCCAGATTGGTCTCCATCCTAGCCATCCAGGGCATCAGAGTGTTTGTTCCACAAGGCTCCAGGACTAGTAACTCAACCCACAGTTATCGTCGGGCTCTAGAGAATTTGTCCAGAAAATTCTCCAGGACTAGTAACTCAACCCACCAAGGGCTCTAGAGTGTTTATCCAACCATGGTTATAGGACTAGTAACTCAACCCAAGCTGTTACAAGGCTCCAAAGTGGTTGTCCAACCAAGGCTACAGGAACTAGTAACTCAACCCAAGCTAAGGAAACATGAGAACCAACCAAAAACACAACAAGGAAATAAACCCACAACCTCCATGGCTATCCAATAAATGGAAAGGTCAGGAAATCCACTGTCAATCCACGCAATCCTCCATGCCAATGACAGATCATGACTAAAAATCCACATGCAAATGCCATGCATGTGAAAACTAGTGAAGAAACCATACATGCAACTCGGTGCCTACAAGAAAATCTGATGTAGTTGTTGATCCTGATGCCTCCTTATATTTTCATTCTTTTCCTTTGCTTTCTTGCTCCAAGAATCCAAGTATGCCACACCCTCCAAGAGTGCTCCAAGATAACTCTAAGTGTCCAAGAGTATGAGAAAGAGAATAATGAGAGAGAGATCCAACATTGAACTAACAAAAGGTTGCCAATTGATCCTCAAAAGCCCTTTTATAAATGAGGCCCCTATTTTCTTCATTTTCCATTATTTTCCTTCATTTTCTTCCTCACATGAAACTTGTGACCTTTCACCTCCTTTTTATCCTAATTTCCGTTATTTTCATATATAAATGTGCCAAAAATGTCATTTTTCCTTTCCAAAGCCTTGGTCATTGCCTTTGCCAATTTCCTTAGCCATAAACCACGAAATGAACACCTCCCATGATGTCTTTCCCAACATTCAACTTGGAATAAGTGTCTCATTGACCGTGGTTATTGTTTTTAACTTTTATTACAAGGAATTTTCACTAGGGTTATTACAAAACCCTCCCCCTTGGGGAACACCGTCCTCGGTGTTCAATCACCCATATACCTCAGCGTCCTACTGAAAGAAGACATACTGCTTATGGAGATTTATAACACAGCTCAATGCATTATTTACAATGAAATATTTTCTCAAGAGAAAAACATCATGACAACATGACAACATACTACATAATGGAGCTTTATAACACATCTCATTAGGATATTGACAATGATCATCTTGCTAAGTGCCAACTCATATAACATCATAACTTCATGATAACATAACCACATGATAGCATAATAATGTGACACCCATACCTCATAGTGGAGCTTTATAGCATAGCTCGTTATGGTATTTACATCCATACATGGGTGTACATATAGAAACATCATCAAAATATAGCTACCAAAACATATGCCAAATCATATACCAAAGCATCAAAACATATACTAAACACCATGTCTAAGCATATATCAAAACATCATATAGCATATATCAAACCATCATAAAGCATATATCAACCACCATAAAGAAAATACCAAACCATCATAAAGCATATACCAAACCACCATAAATAAAATAGAAAACCACCATAAGCAAATACCAAACCACCATGTCAAGTTGCTTTGCCTCAACTAGCAAAAAAGGAAGGATGCATGACATGCATCTGATCCACTATCTCCCATGTAGCTCCATCAAGCTCAAAGTGCTTCCACTACACCTTAACTTGCTTGATTGCTTGGTTCCAGGGCATGAGCACCTTTTTTGTAATATACATTGAGGCTCTAACTAGAATTCTCCATATGGTTCCACCTGCAATAGAGGCCATTCAATTACATGATCATCATCTTTAACATACTTCTTAAGCAGAGATGGAGAGCTCTGCGGCTGATTGTAAGGGTTTTGGTTAACCCTCCTTCTGCATACTGTTACCACTGCCCGCGCTACCCATAGCTATCTTTGAGTTGTTACCCTACCCGTCTTTCTGGTCCAACTATCGTTATCAGGATGTCTACTGCTATATTGGGAGACTCAATGGAAACGGAGGAGGAGGTTGATTACTCTGAATATCTACATCCTAACCGGGTAATTTTTGGTTTCCCTAATTTTTCATCCGCTGTTGCTGGCCCTAGCCTACCATCGAATCCATTTCTGCCTATTTCCTCGCCGGTGGTAGCCCTTTTGGACCACCACTCTACTCCTTCCTCTGCCAGAAACTCCCCTTGGTGTTCTCCTGCATTGGACCTCCCCCCTCTGTCCCCTGAGACTCTCCATTTTTTGTCCACTATCACGCCTTTGTCGCCATCCTTTGTTTCGCACCTGCCCAGTTCATCCTTCCTTGCAGCGACCTCTGTTGGGCCTCATCCTCCGGTAGCCACTAACCCATCTAATCCTTTTCACTCGCCTTCGGGTTGTTTTGAGACTCCGGAAGTTAGAGTTAGATCTGCAAAATCCAACCCACTGGACAGCTCCCCGGACCCATTAGCAAACCACCCATCTGCATCTCTCACAGGGAAGAAAAGAACAAAGTGCGTGAAAGCGACCTCAAAGGATATCTTGATTAATTTTGGCGAGACTGCTGCCATCGGGGAAGCAGCTATCATGGCCAGCACCATTCTTGTTGGACGTGTCCGTGGAAGGGCGTATTCAGCTACTCGGCTCACTCAATGGGTAAAGGAGATATGGGGGGGTGTTCTCAAATAATTACTACAAGTCTTACCAAGAGGTTGGTTTGCCCTTCATTTTGCTAAAGAGAACTACATAGACTTGGTTCTTGCCAGATACTGGCACATTGAGATGGCTCCGGTTCTATTAAAGAGATGGAGTCCTCTTTTTGATCCAGAGAGGGAACAAATTGGGGCAGGTCCACTGTAGGTTTGGCTGCCTGGACTACTCCTACAGTACTAGTGTGAGGAGGTCTTCATGCGTATTGGGAATTCTCTGGGGTCATACCTTGACCATGATCGAACCTTCATAGAGTCCAGGAACAGAACCCTTGCGTTCATATTAGTGTACTTGGATACCCGCGAGGGTTTGGAGGAGAATATCACTCTTCATTAGGGGAAATATACAAGGGTATAGATACTAGACTATGAAGGGGTCCCTTTCCATTGTCGTCGATGCCAAAAAGTGGGACATATTTCAGGGACTGCCCACTCAACAAGAAGCTGGAGGAGGCCCCTATATTAGCTCCTTCCAGGACTGTTTCTCCGGCCATCCAGCGTACAATGACACCAGGACCTTCTGTCAATATAACACAAGAGGCAGCAATTGACGATCGCAGAACCTTCTCGCCACAGGTTACCAGATCTCGAGCAGCTGCTAGAGCTGCCATTGCTACGAGTACATCTCTCTCCCCTCTTTCGTCTTGTATATCTCATTGTTCCTCCATTCTTTATCCTCCCATATCATCTGCACATTGCAATCTGCCCACCTCACCTTCTATGCACCTTCGGTTCCCTCTCTGCATTCTCTTCCTTCGCCCACCTCCTCCCCATCCTCATCTCGAGGGTCTAAGTCACACCATTATAACCTTCGCCCATGCACTCATTCTCGCGGATCCCCTCTGAAAATTGCTAGTTTGGGTCTTGCCATATCTGGATCAGTCCCCATGTCTATTCGAGGGAGAAAATCTTTCATGTCTAAATCCATCAGGCAGGCTGGAGCAAAGGTTGCCTCAGGCTGCCAGTCCACTCTTGACAGGATTCTTAGAGCAGGGAAAACCCCTGGCGGTCTTCCATCATGAAATGCCTATCTTTTAATTGCAGAGGCCTGGCTAGTGCCTCTAAGAAGCTAGCTCTACATAGACTCCTTGAGACTGTACCTATCGACCTCATTCTTCTCCAAGAGACTCTTGGCCCTGTTGATTCTATCTCTGTTTCTCTTACCTCTATATTTCCAGGATGGCATTTTTTGGCTATGGATTCTACTAAGCGATCAGGGGGCCTTGTGATTGGCTACAATCCTTCATCTATCAAACCTATAGCTTCCTGGGGAGGTAGGGGGTTTATGGGTATTGATATCATCTCGGAAGACCTAGGGACCAACCTTCGGGTTATCAACATTTATGGTCCATGTCAATAAAGGGAGATTTTTTGGCAAAACCTACTGGGGCTCACCATCTTCTCTTCAGACAACATAATCATTGGGGGTGACCTTAATTTCTCCCTGGGATATGGGGAATCTTGGGGATCCATGGATCAAGTGGACTCGATCACAGGCTACATGCCTGATCTACTGGAGAGACATAACCTGATTGATGTTCCTATGAATAAACCTCTCCCCACATGGAGGAACAGAAGAATTGGTGAGGCAGCCCTGGCTCATAGACTAGACAGATTCATCATGAAACGGCCCCTTATACAGCAGTTGCATTTTTAAAAACAATGGGTCGGCACTAGAGGCATTTCGGATCACTACCCTATTTACCTGGAAATCTTGGGACCTCACCAAAAGCCAAAAGCTCCTTTCAAGTTCAACCACGGTTGGTTGAAAGACCCATCTTACATTAATATGGTCAAGGAATTCTAGGTGGATAATCCGATCGATCGATCAGACTCACTGGCCAAAGGTTTCTGCTACAATCTATCTCAGCTCAAGCACCTCTCTATCAAATGGGCCAAAGAAAAATACCAAAAGGAAAACTCTACTCTCATGCATATCAAATCAGAACTCAGTTCCTTACTAGATGAGCGAGGTTTAGGGTTTATCACTACAGAAGATAAATCCCACCTGGTGGAGCTAGAAAACCAGAAGTCAAAGATACTAAAAGACAGAGAGGAATCCCTTCAACTTCGAAGAAGAGCCATATGGTTAAAAGTAGGAGATGACAACATGAGGTTCTTCCAAAACTTCGCAAAAGGCAGAAAGGTCACGAATACTATATGGAACATTCCATTGCCAGAAGGAGGTGTGGCTGATACTTTCAACAAGCTCTCTCACCTGGGATCTTCTCATTTCAGAAACCTATATAAACAACCTCCTGGCTCAAATATTGTTGATATTATCAATATTGCTGGACATTTCCCCAGGTTTGTAAACGAGGATGATGCTGTGTCATTATTTGACCTTATGACATCAGGGGAACTTGAGGGTACTTTAAAATGGTTCAAAAAGGATAAAAGTCCGGGTCTGGATGGTTGGACCATTGAATTCTACCTTGCTTTCTATGAGCTTATCAGTCATGATCTTTTAAGGGTTGTGGAGGAATGCAGAGAATCAGGGACTATGTATAATGCCATCAACACAACTTTCATCACCCTTATTCCCAAATCTGATTCCCTAGCCTCTTTCGATGCTTACCGTCCCATCTCATTGTACAACTGTCTCTATAATATCATCTCTAAGATCATTGCAAATCGCCTCCGCCCTTTCTTGTCCTGTCACATTGCTCCTCAACAATTTGCTTTCTTAGAACACTGCCAGCTCCATGAAGCCATCAGCTCGGCCCAGGAATCTTTCCACACTATTTGGACAAGACACCATAAAGCCATCACCCTAAAGATTGATTTGGCAAAGGCCTTTGACTGTGTCAGCTGGCTCTACCTCAAGATGCTCCTTATCCACCTAGGCTTTCCTAATCCTTTCATTACCTGGGTCATGGCCTGTATATCCACACCTACTTTCAGTGTTCTGATCAATGGGTCTGCTTCTCATTTTTTCCATTCTAAATGAGGTCTCAGAAAAGGTTTTCCCCTGTCACCTCTTCTCTTCTTGATTTTCATGGATAGTCTTAGTCGTTTGATTGCTTCAACAAAGAGAGATGGGGACCTTGGTGGGCTCAGGAATTCTGATGATTGTTTCCTTACCCATCTTTTGTTCGTGGATGATGTTCTCATCTTTCTTGATGGCAGCATCAGGGACTCTCGAACTTTTTCAAAAATCCTCTCCCTTTTCTCATCTGCTACTGGGATGCTGGCAAATCATTCAAAATCAACTATCACTTTTACCCGAACCTCCATACAGGAGACTCATTTTTCTCATCAACTGTTTCCATACTGCATTAGCCCACTAGACCGTGGCCTTAAATATCTAGGTTTCTGGATTAAGCCTGTTTTCCAGAAGATAAATGGCTGGTCTTGGCTTTTCTCAAAATTGGAAAAGCGGCTATGCATATGGAGTCATCGTTTCTTATCCAGAGCAGGTTGACTTGTCTTAGTCAAATCTGTATTAGAGGCTACGCCTGTCTATTGGATGGCACTTGCTTGGATACCAAAAAGAATCTTGGCAAGATTGCACCAAATATGTAACATATATCTATGGAATGGGAACCAGGACAAGCGAATATTTTCTTGGGTTGGATGGAAGAAGATAGCGTTGCCTAAAAAATGGGGAGGCTGGGGACTAAAAGACCTACCCCTCTTTGCATAGGCACTAGCAGCCAAAATGGGATGGACTTTGCTCACTAGACATAATCTTTGGACCAACATCTCATATCACAAATACATTTGGCCTCTGAACATCATGGAATGGGTCCGGCTTCCAAATTGGCCCAAATCTGTCATTTCTTCTGTATGGAAAGCACTCTTAAATTCACTTCCCCTCATCAAGGATAACCTGGTTTGGAAAGTTAATGATGGATCTCTGGTCTGAATTGGTGCCAACCCATGGAATGGGAGTGGTGGCAGACATCTTTTATCAAGACAGCTAATTCAGTATCTAAATTCTCATGAGATCAAGGTCCTTGCTGACATTGTGGATACTCACAACACCTCTATATTTGCACAGCGATGGAAACCTGCACAGCAGATTAATCTACCACTCTGCTGGCATCATGAATGGAACGATTATATAAACTCTCTATCAGAATCGCACATTAGGATCAAACAGGGACCATATGAGCTCATATGGCATCACTCTGATAGCGATATATATACTCCAAAGGTGGGATACTTAACGTTGATCTCACATAAGGTACCGGATCTGATTACCTTTTCGTGGAAGGCAATTTGGAATCTTACCGCGCCCCCTAGGACAAAACTCTTTTCTAGTGCATCCTAAAAGGCATAGTTCCCACAAGCGAAAACCTTATGCACCGAGCATTCTATGGACTTACCTGGTGCACACTTTGCAAAAATGTAGTAGAATCAATCTCACACTTATTCTTGCATTCCACAGTTTTGACGAACCTATGGCAAATCATCTCTTCTTTTATTCATTACACGGGCACTTGGGAAGGTGATAATATAAATGGAGTATGGGAAATATGGTACCACCGGCACAAAGGATCAAAACTTCAGAGTCTTCCTCTTATTATTAGTTGGTATTTTTGGTTATCCCGGAACCGGATCATCTTTGATGACAAACCTATGAGCTGGCTGCACTTATCAGCACTCATTATATTGGCCTACAATGAGCTACTTGAGCCACCCCAGCCTCATCCTCGAAGACCCCACGACCCTCCACATATTGATAAAAACATCCCTTGGGCTTTTTTCGATGGTGCAGCCCAGCAGCAGGGTTGTGGGGGTGGTTTCATCCTGTACATCAGTGAACAGCATATTTACAAAGTCCAGATGGGATTGAGGATCGTCTCAAATAATTATGCCGAACTCATCACTCTTCGTCACCTCCTGCATTTTTCTTTGGGACATAAATGCATGAATATTCATATTTATGGAGATTCGAAGATTATTACAGATTGGTTCAATAATATTAATGTCTTCCACACACATACACTCAGTAATATTTCGGATGATATAAATATTTTGAAGGCACAATTAATGACATTACTTGCAATCATATCTATAGGGAACACAACAGCAGTGCTGACCAATTATCCAAGGAGGCCATGTCACTTCCTCGAGGAGAGTGGTTGATCTAGGAACAGTGTGGGACAAACGCATACCAGTACTATCATCGACCATACATAGACCCACAGTATCATAGGGCAGATAGCCCTTGATATATATATCTGATTAAAAAAAATTGATATTTTGGAACAGTTTTATGTATATAATGAACAGAACATATACTACAGGGCCCTGCGTGGCAATATGTACATATAAATAGAAGATTATCATCGAACATCCTGCGTGATTTATTTTGGTTATAAGCTGATATTTTGTTGATCAGATACTGAGCCCTTTGAAGGCTAACAGACAACTGCATATGCATAAAAGCATCTACAATATGTAATTTTTCAAGTATAATGAAAGATTACGATTTTTCTAGGGGAAAAAAAGACATACTTCTTAAGCAATGAAACATGGAAAACATCATGGACTTTCACTTTCAAAGTTAGTGCAAGTCGATAGGCTACTGGCCCAATCCTCTCAATGATACTAAATGGTCCACAAAACTAGGGTGATATCTTGGCACATGATCGAATCTACAAGGATCTCTTCTTCAGTTTAATGCACAAGTACACCTATTCCCCAACTTGAAAATCCTTGAACAACCTATTCCTACCAGCATATCTCTTCTTCCCATCATGCAATGCCTTAAGAGTTTTCTTAATCACCTGCATTTATTGTTCCTTGTCTGCTAACATATCTAGACCAATCAATACCCTGCTAACCGAATCACTCCCACTGATAGGAGTGTTACAACTCTACCCATATAGTGCCTCAAAAGGACTCATCCTCAATGACTCTTGATAACCGTTGTTGTATGCGAACTCTACTAAGGGGAGATACTATTCCCACTTCCGATGTTGATGCATCACAAACTTCCTCAACATGTCCTCTAATATCATGTTGACGCTCTCTATATGCCATCTATCTATGGATGATAAGATACATTGAAGGCCAAATTTGTGCCCAAACCTGCAAATAACTCCTTCCAAAACTTGGAAGTGAACTTCGCATCTTTGTCTGACACAATATTCTTTGAAACACCATGTAGTCTAACCACATCTCTAATGAAAACTTGGGCCACATCACTCGTTGAGAACATAGAAAACACCAAAATGAAGTGTGCAACCTTTGTTAACCTGTCCACAATGACCATGATGGAATCATGTTACTTCATTGTCTTTGGAAACCATCTGATGAAGTCCATGGAAATAACCTCCCATTTCCATTCTGGAATTGCAATCAACTGTAGTAGTCCACCTGGATGTTTACACTCTGCTTTCACTCGTTGAAAATCAAAACATCTAGCCACAAACTCTGCTACATCCATCTTCAAGTTCGGCAAATAGTAGGATCTATTCGCTACTGCTAGTATCTTCTTGTAACTTGGGTGACCTTAATACAGTTTCACATGAAACTCCCTCAAGATCACCTTCTTGAGATTATTGTCATATGACACATATATCCTGTCTCAGAACCTGACCAATCCATCTGTTGTAAGACAATAGTCCAAATCATATGCACTTGTACCTGTACCTATACCTGTACCACTACCTATACCATCACCTGTACTATTGATCTAGATTTTCATTGATGTCAATATGGAAATATTTCGGATATCAATAATGATGTGAAGCCAAGAAGAGAATATCCGTGAAGAAACAGGAGCAAGAAGCCAAAGTGGAGAAGCCATCGAGAAGCAAAGAGGAACACATCGGTAGTGGAGCATAAACAATGTTATGGGAGGAGCTAAAACCCCAATCTAAGAAACAAATCGTAGAAGCCCTTTAACAAAAGTTTACAACGCATCGAAGTTAACATATCAATGGTTTATCAACAGCTTTATCACTTTATTATGTGTCACATTGAAAATTTATGATACCATTATGGACCCGCTGCACAATTGTAATACAACTCAAATAAATATCACATATGTCACATCGGAAGTTTCATATCGCAAGTCTTAAAGAGTTGTCACCACGTAAAACCCCCTAATTGCAATATTATTATGGACCCAAAACAGGTTATGGTAACAACCCTATACAATATTGCATCCATTACATAATCACAAATCATAAGATTTATTGTGTATCACTGCCCCAAATCCACCGATTTTGATATGTATTGCAGACCTAATGATTCCATTACAGTACACCATAATAAAATATCTCATCCACCATATCGCAAGTCATAAAGGGATGTCACAATAAAAAATGTCAATTGCAATATAATATGCGGACCCGAAAACTCCATTAAAATACATCTTTATGTAGTATTGCGTCTAGGTATCGAAAGTTACACAAATCATAAAGGGTTGTCACCCTAGACCGTCGATTGTGATAAACCCCCAAACCTTCAATTCAGATATAAGTTGTGGATTTGACGAATCTATTAACAATTGTTTAATGTTATATCGCATCTGCCTCATCATGAGTATCGGATATGTTACATTGGTAACGTCAAAATTTTCAATTACGGGACTTTCACGAATTGTGATTGAGGGATTTCAGAAGATTTTGATTGTGATTAATAACATAACATGTGGGACCTCCATGTGGGTCTTGGATGAATATTAAAAAAGGGCCTCTCTGATATATTGTGTAGCAAGAGATCTCCAAAGGTTGCGATTGCGATTAGTGGTGGCGTGGCATGTGGGGACCACCAGACTTCTATTATAATATGGTTATAAGCCTCTCTGGTCTCTCTGTAAATAAACAAGTCGGCCTCCCTCCAATAAACGTGTCTCTCAAGTCATTGGTGAAATGTGTATAATTACAAGTTAAAACGTTTCACTAAAGGAATTGATCGTGCATCAGCACAAAGAAGAGTTAAAGAAGTTCATGAATCTTGAACTTGAAGAGATAGAGGAATCTTAAAGTTGAGAAGTCAAAACTCTAACAGACGACGAACCTGCAACAGAAGTCAAAGGCCGAGCGAAGAAGGAAGCAGAAGATAGAGCGGGAGGAAAATCTTTTGAATTGATTCATCATGAAAGGTTCGGATCTAAAGTGAAGCCATAGCGCAGACAAGCGACTTGTTGTAAAGACTACAAGGACATGATTTTGTAAATAGGTCCTTGGAAACAGTATATTACAATCAAACATTTCTTGATAGAATAAATCTATAGGGTTGGAGCCCTTGGGGTTGGTGCCTCAAAATTGGAAGGATTGGTGTCCTTGGAGTTGGTGCTCCTAAATTCAAGGTTGGTGCCTTGGTAAGATAGGGTTGGAGCCTCATCAAAATTCCAAGTTGGTGCTTGGCAAAACTCATCAGATATTGTATTCAACCTTTTTCTATATTTAAAAAAAATCATTTCCTTGATTAAAATTGTAAAGAATATAAACTGATAATAATAAAAATTGAAAATAAATATTGATTCACCCCCCACCCAGTGTTTCCAACAATTGGTTTCAAAGTCAGCTTCTTCAAAATTAGCCTAACGGCTAGAAGAAGGATTCCTAGTTACAGTGAAGAATCAAGAAATGGCAACAGGAATTCTTCCCTTGTTCAATGGTACTATTTTTTGTTTTTGGAAAAATAGAATGTCTTACCACTTAATGTCCCTTGGACCTGAAGTTTGGAACGTATTTTTGAATGGGTACAATTCCCCTCCCACTCTTCCTACTGATCAAGATGAAAGGAAAACATACATTTCCAATGCCAAAGCTCTAAATTCCATTACCAATGGAATTACTAATTTTGGGTTTACGAAGGTCTTGAATTGTGACTCAGTCAAATAAGTATGGGATAAACTAGTTAGCTTATATGATGGGGACTCCAAGGTTAAGAAGACAAAGCTTTAAACTCATAGGAGGTTGTTTGAAAGTCTCAAAATGGATGAACTTCATGGAATCCTCACTGCCTATGAGATGAGAAAAGGAATCCCACGTTCCAAAGATGCAGCATTCAAGGCCTCAAAATAAAAAAAGGTAAAAGGATAGAATACTAGCAATGATGATTCTAATGTTGAATCCGAATTGGCACAATTTGTACGAAGACTAAATAAATGATCCAAGATAAAAGGTAAACATCCTCTTATTTGTTTCAACTATGGAAGAATAGGTCAATACGCTGCAAAATGTCCTCATAAGCATGACGGTGATAATGAGGAAGGAAGGATATACAGAAAGAAAAGATTTACTAAGAATAATTTCCTCTCTAAACAAGATGAATTTGATGAGGATGAATATGTGGTCATCAAGAAGAAATCATCCAAAGATATCTTCCATCACAAAGAAATTAATGATGAATCAGATGAAGAGAATGACTATGTTGGAATAAAGGAAGTAATATTTATGGCATTCATTGAAGATGATGAACCAAGACAAGAAAACGAAGAAGATACAAATGGATTACTGATAAGTACCATTGAATAAAATGAGGAGTTATGAAAGAAGGTTATCGCTCTTAAAATGGACAAAGAGGAAGCTAAAAGAAGGGAGGACATTATATGTGAAAGACATGAAGCTGAAATAGTATCTCTCAAAAAGGAAGTGGAACAAATCAATTTGGAAAAGTTCTCAAACACTTGATCACATTCTCAACACTCAGAAATCTCAAAATGACAAGTCCGAGATCATTTTTTCATCAAGTGCCAAGGATAATACAAGAAGCTATGCTGATGTACTTTGCAGAAATCCAAAAGAAGAAAAAACATCTCATCAAAGGCTCGACTCAAATCCAAAGAATGAAGAAAGAGAAACTCCAAGGAAGAAGGTTTATTCAAATCATGGCTATTATAAGAGGTACCAAACTATCTTTCTTGGACAATGTTATTATTGTAAAAAATTTGGTCATCAAGCTAAACATTGCATGGCTCGTAAGAATGAAGCACAAAGATTAAAGAATCAGACAAACAAACCATGTAGTCTCAAAGGGCAAGGGAAAAACAATACTTTCAACTCAGTTGATCCTTTGGCCAAATTTGATGCAATTTTCTCATTATGTAATGATAATGGACATAGCGAAAAAATTCCCCCTCAAGAGTAAAGAAGCAAAAGATGAAAATCCCAATATGGATAAATGTGGTCTGGCTTTATGTGCTCATAGTGAAGAAAATCTTGCGTTTGTGGATAGTGGGTGCTCCATACGTATGAAAGGAATTTTGTCTCATTAAACAAAAAGGAAGGAAATGTATCCTTTAGGAGTGGGTCTACCAAAATTGTTAGAAAAGGAACTGTTGCCCTTATTAATGGAAAAGGAAAGGCTCAAAATGCTTTGCTGGTAGATGGGCCCAAACACAATCTCTTGAGTGTTAGCCAAATCTGTGATCGAGGACATAATGTTGTCTTCGACACTAAAATTGTGAAATAAGGAACTCTTCCTCAGGAGAATTTGTGGCAAAAGGAGTTACAACATCAGATAACATCTACATTCTGAAAAATATTCAAACAGGTGAAAGTTGGTTGTGGCATAAACGACTGGGGCATACAAGTTTCGATAACTTGATCAATATTAGCAAAATCAATGTAGTAAGGGACATTCTAAAGATGTCAAAACTAGATAAAGTTGTATGTGGCCCATGTAAACATGGCAAGAAAACTAGAACTAGCCACAAGACTAAGGAGTTCTCCACATCAAACCCTCTAGAGATCATTCATGCATATTTATGTGGAACAACCATAACTCTAACACTCCAAGAAGAAAGGTATTTTTCTTTATTTTTCAATGACTATATTAGAACGATGTGGGTATATTTCATAAAATATAACTTTGAAACATTTGAATGTTTTAAGAATCTTAAAGCTCTTGTAGAAAATGAAAAGGATTCCAAAATTAAATGTCTTAGAAAGAACAGAGGAGGAGAATTCACATCCAAAGAATTTGATGAATTCTGTAAAGAATATGGAATCAAAATAGATCTCTCCACTGCTATAACACCTAAACAAAATGGGGTAGTTGAAAGGAGAAACCGAATTGTTCAAGAAATGGCCAGAACTACATTACTAGTAGTTGACTTGTAGCCAAAATTTTAGAAGGAAGTAGTCGGGATAGCGTTTTATACCTTGAATTGAACTCAACTAAGACCAAATAATGAGAAGAATCCTCATCAATTATGGAAAGGAAGACATGCTTCAGGAAAATACTTCAGGATTTTTGGAAGCAAATGCTTCATAAAGATCAATGGTGACTCAAAAAAAATTATTCTTTGGGTTGATGAAGGAATATTTCTTGGGTATTCTACCAGAAGCAAAGCTTACAAGTGCTACAATAATCGACGATGGAAAATAGTGGAAAATATTGATGTGAAGATTGATGAAGGGCTTCCAGAAAAGAAAATTGAAGATCATGAAATTGGTCCCTTTATTAAGGAAAGTGAAGAATACCCTGAAAAGGAAGAAAAAGATCAAGAAAAACAATAACAAAAAGAATCATCTGAAACTCCTTTAAAAGTGAAAATCCTCCAAAATAATCACCCGAAAGAGCAAATTATTGGAAATGTAGATGAAGGAATACAAACCCAAATAAGGATGACAGGTACACCAAAGAGAAATGATGTTGCTCTGCTATCTATGATAGAACCATAAACTTTACTCAAGCAAGTAAGAATCCTCATTGGGTGGAAGCCATGGAAGAAGAAATGTCTCAAATTGAGAAAAATGAGACATGGGAGTTGGTACCTCATCCAAAGGATAAAAATATAATTGGAACTAAGTGGGTGTTCAAAAACAAAATGAATGAAGATGGAAAAATCATCAGAAATAAGGTAAGACTTGTCTGTAGAGGTTATTCACAAATTGAAGGAATTGATTTTGAAGAAACCTTTGCACCGATAGCTTGTATGGAAGCTATAAGGATGTTCATGGAATTTGCATGCTCAAAAGGATTCAAAGTCTATCAAATGGATGTAAAATCAGCATTTCTGAATGGGGAACTCAAGGAAGAAGTCTACATGAAGCAAATAGAAGGTTTTAATCTAGCAGAAGGAAAATACTTTGTATGTAAGTTGAAAGAATTATACAGTTTGAAACAAGCTCCTAGAGCGTGGTACGCAAGATTGGATCACTATCTACAACAACAAAACTTCAAAAAGGGGGTGGTAGGAAGTAATCTCTACATGAAGATGGATGAGGATAAATTAGTAATCACCCTTGTATATGTTGATGACCTATTTTTGCTAGCAATAATGATGAAATGAGCCATCAGTTTGCCCAAAATATGTCAAAATAATTTGAAATGTCAATGATTGGTAAGCTATCCTACTTCCTTGGACTACAAGTATTGCAAACCACAACAAGCATGTTTATCTCTCAAACAAAATATCTCAAAGATATGCTTAAAAGATACAGAATGGAAGAATGTGCACCTATGAGCACACTGATGACCACAAACTGCAAACTAAGAAAAGATGATGATTCCCCCACCGGTAGATGCAACTCTTTATGAGTCAATAATTGGAGCTCTCGTATACTTAATGGCTACAAGGCCCAACATTATGCAAGCAGTGGGAATGGTGGGAAGATTTCAATCAGCTCCTAAGCAATCCCACATGTTGGTTGTGAAAAGAATTCTCAGATACTTGAAAGGAACCCCTGACCTTGGTATTTGGTATCCCAAAAGCACAAATACTACAGTGACAGCTTATATTGATGTTGATTGGGCTGGAAGCATGGGATATTGTAAAAGCACCAGTGGAAATGCATTTTTTATGGGATATTTCCTGGTAGCTTGGCTTAGCAAAAAACAATCATCTATATCTCTCTCTACAACCGAAGCTGAATATATAGCCGCAACTGATTGTTGCACACAAATACTATGGATGAAGGAACCTTTGAAGGATGTCAACATAGAAACTAAATAGCCAATCACCATATATTGTGATAACACAAGTGCTATCAGTCTTGGTAAAAATCCATTGATGCACCCAAAAACCAAACATATACCAATCAAGTATCATTTTCTCCATGAACAGGTGGCTGAACAAAACATCAAGTTCGGATATATCCATACCAAGGAACAGATTGCAAATATTTTCACCAAACCTCTTCCTTGAGAAGCATTTGAACATCTTTGTCAAAATATGGGGGTTATTTCTCTAGCATCGCACTAAAATGATTCTTAAAATGCAGTTTGACAGGGGGAGTAGTTTGACAGGCGGAACAGCTCGACAGGGGGAATCCTTGTGCACTCCTTTTCCATTGATGTCAAAGGGGGAGAGAAGAAGAATATTGCCACCAATGACAAAGGGGGAGATTGTTGATCTAGATTGTCATTGATGTCAATATGGAAATATTTTGGATATCAATAATGATGTGAAGCCAAGCAGAGAAGATCCATGAAGCAATAGGAGAAAGAAGCCATCAAGAAGAAAATAGGAACACATTGGCGGTAGAGCATAAACAGTGTTATCAGAGGAGCTAAAATCCCAATCTAAGAAACCAATAGTGGAAACCCTTTAACAAAAGTTCACAACACATCGGAGTTAACATATTGACGGTTTATGATTGCTTTATCACTTTATTATGCATCACATTGAAAATTTAGGATACCATTGTAGACCTGCTGCACCATTGTAATACAACTCAAAGAAATATCGCATCTGTCACATCGGAAGTTTCACATCGCAAGTCTTAAAGGGTTGTCACCACATAAAACCCCCCGATTGTGATAATATTGCAGACCTGAAACAGGTTATGATAACAACCCTATACAATATCGCATTTGTCACATAATCACAAACCATAAGGTTTATTATGTATCACTGCCCCAAATCCGCCAATTGCAATATGTACTGCGGACCCGATGGTTCCATTACAATATGCCATAATACAATATCGCATCCACCCTGCAAGTCATAAAGGGATGTCACAATAAAAAACGTCAATTGTGATATAATATGTGGACCCGATAGCTCCATTAAAATACACCTTTATGCAGTATTGCATCTGGGTATCGAAAGTTACACAAATCATAAAGGGTTGTCACCCCGGACCGCCGATTGTGATAAACCCCAAAACCTTTGATTGCAATAGAAACTGTGGATCTGACGGATCTCTTGACAATTGTTTAATGTTATATCGTGTCTAAATCATCATGAGTATCAGCTATGTTACATCAGTAAAGTCAAAATTTGTAATTGCGGGACTTTCACGAATTGCGATTGCGGGATTTCAGAAGATAGTGATTGAAATTAATAACATAACATGTGGGACCTCCTTGTGGGTCTTGGATGAATATTAAAAAAGGGCCTCTCTGATATATTGTGTAGCAAGAGATCTCTGAAAGTTGTGATTTCTATTAGTGGTGACGTGGCATGTGGGGACCACCATAATTCTATTATAATATGGTTATAAGCCTCTCTGGTCTCTCCGTAAATAAACAAGTCGGCCTCCCTCTGATAAACGTGTCTCTCAAGTCATTGGTGAAACTTGTATAAGTACAAGTTAAAATGTTTCACTAAAGGAATTGATCATGCATCGACACAGAGAAGAGTTAAAGAAGTTCACAACTCGTGAACTTGAAGAGACAGAGGAAGTTGAAGGTCGAGAAGCTGAAGGTCTAGCAGACAACGAAGATGCAGCAAAAGTTGAAGGCCGAGTGAATAAGGAAGCAGAAGACAGAACGAGAGGACATTCTTTTGAATTGATTCATCTTGAAAGGTTCAGACCCGAAGTGAAGCCATAGCGCAGACAAGAGGCTATTGCAAAGACTACAAGGACAAGATTTTGTAAAGAAGTCCTTGGAAATAGTGTATTACAATCAAACATTTCTTGATAGAATAAATCTATAGGGTCAGATCCCTTAGGGTTGGTGCCTTAGAATTGGAAGGATTGGTGTCCTTGGAGTTGGTGCTCCTAAATTCAAGGTTGGTGCCTTGGTAAGATAGGGTTGGAGCCTCATCAAAAGTCCAAGTTGGTTCTTGGAAAAACTCATCAAATATTGTATTCAATCTTTTTCTATATTTAATAAAATAATTTCCTTGATTAAAATTGTAAAGAATCTAAACAGGTAATAATAACAATTTAAAATAAATATTGATTCACCCACCTCTCAGTATTTCCAACATGTACCTATACTTGTACCTGTACCTATACCATTACCTGTACATGTACTATGTTGCAACATGTGCACAATCTCCATATATCTAACATCTTGGTGTCCTACCTACAAGACCTTGTCCTTAAGAGTTCATAGATGCTAAGTGATCTGTTTGTACCCACCTGCTAAGAGAATATACCACTATGTTCTCCTTGCCTTTGATTTATTTGATCTCAAAGTAAAACTTGTTGATTGTTGCCAACCAGGGAGCATGCGTACTATTCAGATTTGGTAGGTCAGATAGATACGTCAACCCATTATGATCACTCATCAATGTGAATGTCTTGCCCAGAAGATAGTGTCTCCACATCTTCAGTGCATGTATAATTTTTGCCAACTCAAGATCATGTGTGGTATAGTTTTGCTCATGCTCATTCAGTTTCTACAATTCATAGCATACCACCTGTCCATCCTACATAAGGACTCCACCAAGTCCTTTCTTGTAAGCATTTGTGCACACAGCAAACTCTATGTCCGAGTCTGCAATTTTCAACACTGGTGAATGTGTTAACAACTGCTTGAGTTGCTCAAAACTAGCCTCACATTCTTCTATCCATTCAAACTTCTTACCTTTTCTTTGCAAAGATGTCATAGGATAAGAAATCTGCAAGAAGTTCCTAATGAACCTCTTGTAATAACCCACCAAACCCATGAAGGATCTCACCTCATACACATTCTTAGGAGCTACCCACTCCATAATGTCTCTTATCTTTTATGGATCTACTGCAATTCCTTCCTTGGAGACGACATGCCCCAAGTAATGTACCTCCATCTGAAAAAACTGCATTTTCTAATCTTAGCATACAACTGATGCTCTCTCAACAATTTCAGAACTACTGCTAGATGCTTGGCATACTCTTTTTCATTTTTAGAATATACTAGTATATCACCAATGAACACAATAATAAAATTATCCAAATATGGATGCAATACATTATTCATCAAGCACATGAATGTAGTTGGAGCATTAGTTAATCCAAATGGAACTACAACAAACTCATAATTCCCATACCTAGTCCTGAATGTAGTCTTGTAAATGTCCTCTTCCTTTATGCGTACCTAATGGTATCTAAATCTCAGATCAAACTTTGAGAAAAATTGTTGCCCCATTTAGATGATCGAAGAATTCATCAATCCTCTTCAAAGGTTACCTATTCTTGATAGTCACTTTGTTCAACTGCCTGTAATCAATGCATAATTTGAGAGTACCATATTTCTTCCTCACAAACAAGACCGATGCACCCCATGTTGATACACTTGGCCTCATGTATCCTTTATCCAACATTTCCTTCAGTTGTAGCTTCAGTTCTACCAACTTAGGTGTGCTCATCCTGTAAGGTTATTTTGATGCTAGAGTTGCCTTTGACACTAACTCAACAGAAAAGTCTACCTCCATGTGAGGTGGCAACTCTGTATTTTCCTCAGGAAATACATCCTAAAACTGTTGCAAAATCGGGTACTTGTTCAACACATCTACATTCTCAACCTCCTTACCCTTATCACTAGAAATGTGCATTGCGAACAACTTGCACCCTTTCCTGCAGCTATGGTTTTCTTGCATATTTGTCACCATCCTAACTGATGTGGCCTTCTTCTTACCTTGTAAGACTCTTGGTTCTCCATTGTTATCAACACGCTCAATAGCTTTGTCATAGAAATCTACCTTGTTTCTATGAAGATACAACCAATCCATGCCCAACAACATATTGTATGATCCCAACAATAATACATTTAAATGTGTTGGTGTAGGCATACCATTCAAATAAAATGCACAAGCTCTTACCCAATGATGAACTCGCTTCTTAGTACATGTAGACAACTACACTAACCAAGATTTTGCATGTAATTCCTTACTCAAACCAAACTTATCCACCAAGTCAGGACTAAAATATTTATAATTAGATCCGGGGTCAATCAAAATAGAAATATCTTGATCACAAATCTTACCATCCAACCCAATGATAGATGCCTGATGTTCTGCCAGTCAGTTGTCCACTACTACATAGATACGTGAAATACTCTAGCTGACATCCCCAATAGTTTGCTCCTCCTGCGCATTGTATATCTTAGGTCTACCACTCAGATACTGTGGACAATCTCTCCTATGATGATCCCCTCCACAAGTCCAACATCGCACAAGTTCCTTACTCTGCTACTCGGGCTAATGTCCTTTCCCTTTCTCTGATGCATTGAACCACTTAGGTGGTGCAACATTTTCCTTGTTACCCAAATCATGTGGTCTTACTCACTTCTTATCCCATTTTCCGTTGTTCTTTGCATTACCTCTCCATTCTGGATTATTCTCAGTTCTGCGCTTCGTTTTTTCATAAAAATGTTTTAGCTTCCAAGTGGCCTCCTCCAAATATCTGTTCTCAGCGAACTTAATCCTATCCTTGAATGCAATGGGTAACCCACTAATAAACCTCTAAATCTTCGCCTCCTCCTCCTTGAGGTAAGGCACATATCTCAATAACTCCAAGAACTTACTAGTCTACTCGTCATCTATCAGGGAACCAATCTTTAGTTCGTAAAATTATTTTTCCTTGTCATCAAAGTACCTTTCTGACAAGTACTTCTTCTTAAATAGCCACTCAAACTCACTCCAAGACAAATATTCCTCATGAATACACCTGACATTCTTTACATCTTCCCACCAAATGTATGCTTTACCTTTGAGATTGAAGGTAGCTACTCTAACTTTCATGTTCTTTGAATAATCATGCAACCTGGAGAACTTCCTCATGCCAAGCAACCATTCCTCTGCATCCTACAGTTTCTTCATTTCCCCATCAAAAGTAGGTGGCTTCTGTTGACAATAATACTGAGAGGGGGGGGGTGAATCAGTATTATCTAATTCTTTTACCAAAACTTCCTTATTTATACTTTGAATTATTTTTTCATACCAATACCATAAATAATGAGCATGAACAACAAAAGCAGACAGTCACATCAAAGAACACCAGATATAAGGTGGAAACCCAATGTGGGTGAAAACCACCTGCTGCAATATGTCTCTATCTTCTTTCAAATTAGAAACTCCTTTTACAATGGTCTTGTACTGGTGCAGTCCTTTGCCAGTACGCAGGCTGCACCCTGCAGAGAGCTACAACTCTCTCTCGTTTTCCAGTCTCTCCTGGAAGGGAGCTACAACCCCCTACTTCTTTTCTTTCAAGGAC
>APFE030614361.1:0-14003 GCA_000404065.3 Pinus taeda
CTAAATTTATGTAATCAAGTTAATTAGCTAGCAGTATTTAAACCCTTCTCAGGCATTTAGAGAAGGGTCCGGAGATTTCTCAAAAACTCGTCCTCAGAACATGCACTTTTGCGCCCTCGGAGTTGGTTTTGATGAATGGATGGATCAAGGTTTATTAACATTTGCATTTGATAACTGCTACTGATGTTGCACTTCTGTACTCTTAGTAGATGTTAGAGCAAGGAGAGATAAATCATTGTTGCTTGAAGCTTATGAGTGGAATCAGTCATAAATGGTACTTTTATCTCTTGACTATTCCTGCTTATGTTCTTTAAGTGATTTATAGTTTAGTTGTTTATATGTCATTATATGAATGTATGGGTTATCATTTGGCACTTTTGTACGATGGAGTCATATTGTTTATGTCTGACATATGAGTAACTTATTATGCGATATGCTGTTCACAACTGTTTTGCCTAACTTCTTATGCAAAGTAGTTTATCTTAAATGATTTCTATTCTTATGATTGTTGAATGATATTTATTACCAGTTATTGTTCGAAATCTTTTTAGATCGCATAATAGAAGATATACACCCCAGGTTAATGTAGATTAGATGTGTTGTTTCTCATTAGATTACAATAGCATAGAGTTAGTTTAAAGAGTCTGAATTAGGTTAGCTTTAAATTTCTCTAAGATCAGCATAGTTCAACTCTACGCACACACACACACCCAAGGTCGGGAAACTGGTCCCGTTATCCACAGTCGGACCCGCTATACCAAACGGATAAGGAGCTACCAACCAAGGTCCAGACCGGGTGGGTATCCCCCTTGTTGTCGACCCGATTTTCGGGGCTTCAACATATTTGGCACTAGAAGGAGGGCCGAACTATGAATGGCACCTAAATCAAAATCTAAATACCATTCTGAGAGTAAATCACCCTCATCAACTTCCCCGACTTCCTCAGTACATTTAAATTCAGAATCAAAAGTTGGTCGAATATTAACCACTGCTATAGACCCTAATATTTCAGACCAACCTACCATCGAACCCCCTGAAGTTCAAACTCTTATTCACAAACTCTAGGGATTTCCTATTTTTACACTGGGGTCTGATAAATCTCAAAGTAGCGTGACTTCGCAGTACAATCCTGCTCATCCCCTGACCAGGTTAAAGAGCGTAAAATTTGACATCCAGCCAACTGAATTCCCTCTTCCCACCAGGAAAAGAGCAAGGAAAGCATCACTACACTCTGACAGTGAAACTCTTTCATCTACATCATCCATCTCAACCCCCTCACCGCGAAGTAAACCGCCCACATCTTCATTCCAAATCACTCATCCACCTTCCACAACCCCTCTTCCACAATCATCCAAGATCATAATATCTTCATCGTCCCATCCTCAAGGATCATCCCCTACACTTGCAATTACCAGCAGCTCAAAAATGGCCCAATCTCCATGGAACAACCCTGGAGCGGTTTTAATGCCTCCACCCCTAAGCCAAATACCAGCCCATCCTGAGAAATGCTACCCAAGTTCAACCCAGAAGCAGGCATGCTAGCTGAAGAGCACATTAAAAATTTCATGCTCTCGGTCAATCTTAATGGGGTTACCAACGAAGATGCCATGGTCCGGATTTTTCCCTATACAATGCAGGGAACAGCCGGGTCATGGTACTTCTCATTACCTTCCGGGTCTATAACGAGTTGGGACATCTTTCAAAATCAATTCCTCACCAAATTTGGTGATGACAGATCAACGGCAATGTTAATCAGTGACTTATCTAATCTTAAAGCCAAAGCTAGAGAACCCATCAAAGATTTCAATTTACAATTCAATAAGATCCTCAACAAAATCCCCACTGCTTCTCAACCTAGCGAAGAAGTACGATGTGAATGGTATATCATAGCCTTACCATCAAACATAGCAGTCTTCGTAGATAGGGCGAATAAAACAACTTTAGTTGAAAACCTGACAGAGGCAATAGCAGTAGAGAAACGCATCATAGCCTTGGAAAAAAGATCTGTGATCGAAGAACGCAAATCTAAAAAGATAACCTTTAAGGAAGACCCCAAGAAAAAACAAACAAAAGATCCTTTCGATTTAGAAGGGTTGCAGAAGGTATTAAAGACCATATCCAATGAGATGATTGACATAAAAAAACAAGTGGCAGAAACTTCTTCGAAAAAGCCCTACAGAACTTTTAAAAGAGGCCCTTCAATGGATGCAAAACCACCCAATGCTATCTCAAATGTCGAATCCGAATAAGAAGAAGAAGAAGAGAGAACCACTGAAGGACAGACCGATGATGAAGAAGTTGTGGAACTACAAGGAATGTGGGATTTCATCCTCCCACAAGAAGAAGATCAAGAAGCATTTCCGGTTAGCATATGAAGCAAAAACCAACTTGATCCTCCCCAAACTACCCCTAAGCAAAAGGGTGCGAGCCCTACAGTAAAAGAAAAAGTCGCAACAAAGAAAACGACCGCTAAGGTGAATCGATCTAGCCGAGTCCAACCAGATCAAACACCTCCATCAAGAACACTAATAGTGTCGGATGAAATGGACTACAATATTATCGATGACATGAAAAAGACTAGGGCTAATATCACTCTTTATGAATTGAGCAAATTGAAACATCAACAGAAAATAATGATGAAAGAATTACAAGCCGTACCTACTACATCTTTGCCTACAGTTGTAGCTACGCACAACATGGGAAGACCCCCAATCAACACGGCCAATAAGATCGATCCAAATGACATCGCCTTGATTGGAGGAAGATCAAGATCTCACACTCCCCCCTTTTTTCTCACTTATGAAATCTTCAATAAAAACGTGCACAATTGTTTAGTAGATTCTGGAGCTTCAACAAATATTTTACCCAGATCAATATGTGCCAAGTTAAACGTTCAACCACAAAAATCCGCAGTGCGCATTGTTCAGATTGATCGATCTCAAGTCGAAGTGATTGGTGAACTTAATCAAGTCACTATAAGATTGTCGTCTAACCCCAAGGTATGTCAGGTTATTGACATTCTAGTAGCTGATATCCCTGAATTCTACGGCTTAATTCTTTGCAGGGATTGGTCCGAAAAACTCCGTGGATACTTTTCAACCGACTGGTTGCACATGTGGTTACCATACAATGGTAAACCAAATCAAATAAAGGTTGAACGAGAGTTACACTAGAAGTACATAGTAACAGAATTGGAGGGAGAAAATGAAGCAATAGCATACAACAGTAACATCATAGGCAATTACTCGGTAGATTCTTTCCTCGACAATTTCAATGCTCATAAATCACCTTACTTAGAAAATTGAGTTTTGTCCCAAGTCGAAATTTTTTCCCAAACCGATAATTCAAAGTGTGTTAATTTTGTAAAAGAACATATAAATACATCTTTGTTTTGGAAATTATATTTTGATGGCTCTAAATCTAACGAAGGAGCAGGAGCGGGATGCGTTCTGATTAGTCCAAAAGGGAACAAGACAATGCTTACATGCAGACTTGAATTCGATTGCACAAATAATACAACAGAATATGAGGCCTTGGTGCAAGGCGTATACAAAGCAATCGGGTTGAACGTCAAGTACCTTCAAGTCTTTGGAGACTCTGAGATTGTGGTCAAACAGGTACGTAACACCATACATTTCCTATCAAGTCATTTGAAACACTATCAATCTCTAGTACAGGATCTAACTGAGCATTTCATAGCATTCAATATTTTCTCAATCCCGAGAATTAAAAACGCAAGCGCAAACCTTTTAGCCAACGTAGCCTCTAGACTCATTCTCTCCGAAGATTTTAGTCTAGATAGATTCTCGATAGAATTAACCCTTAGACCATCCATCCCTGACAACATTACAAACTTAAGAGTATTCAATGATGATCCGGATATTGTAAATTTCCTCACCTCTGAAAGATCCTACTCCAATCAAATAATTGACGAAGACCACCACGATCGACAAATACAACAAAATAGCACTGATAATGCTATACCTAAATCGGTGGTTAAGTTGGAAGACTTATACTATTGAAAATTCGGTCTAAAAGGTCTACTAATTCTAAGCTCTACAGTTCAACTCTGAACTACGAATCAGTAAACCTAGGAACCGATGATAAACCAAAAAACGTTAATCTAGGCCACGGCCTAGCCCCTGAAGAGAAACTAGCATATATTCGTCTGTTGAGACAATACAAAAATGTTTTTGCTTGGAATTACGATGAGCTGAAGACATACGACACTTCCATTATCCAACATACTATCCCTATGATTGACAATGAAAAACCTGTCCAACAGAAACTCAGAAAAATCCACCGCAATCTTGAAAACCAAATAAAGACTGAGCTGAATAAATTGTTAAAGGCCAGAATAATTTTCCCCGTCAGACATTCCAAGTGGGTCTCCAATATGGTACCCGTTAGAAAGAAAAGCGGAGATATTAGAATCTGCATCGATTTTCGAAATCTCAACAAAGCCTATCAAAAAGCAAATATTACAGGCAGTAGCAGGCTCAGAACTAATGTCTTTTTTAGATGGATTTTTCAGGATACAATCAAGTGCTGGTACATCCCAACGATCAGTTAAAAACCACGTTCCAAACCAAATGGGGCACATACGCATATTGGAAGATGCCATTTGGTTTGATCAATGCCGACACTACATTCCAGAGAGCTATGGACATCGCATTCAAGGGTTTAGTCAATAAATCCATAGTGATTTATTTGGATGATATAACAGTATACTCCAAGAAGCGAAGCAACCATCTCAGAGACTTGAAACAAATCTTTAAATGATGTTTAAGGTATGGGATTTCACTTAACCCAAAGATATCTTTTTTCGCAGTAAGTGAAGGAAAACTTCTAGGATTCATAGTATCAAAATCTGGTATTCACATTGAACCTGATAGAATCAAAGAAATTTCCAAAATATCCCTACCTCACAATAAAAAGGCCATGCAATCTTTCCTTGGTCAAATCAATTTTGTGAAAAGATTTGTCCCAGATTTTTCAAGAATTGTTTCTCCTTTGCAAACCGTGATAAAAAAGAATTCAAATTTCAAATGGGGTCTAGATGAGCACGAAGCCTTCAATCTGATCAAACAAGCTATCATTAATGCTCCGTCTTTAGCAACCCCAAATTTTTCAGAATCTTTTATCTTATACACATTCGCCTCAGAAAAATCATATGCCGCGATTCTAACTCAAGCGAATCAAGAGAAAGCGGAAGCTCCAATCGCATTTTTCAGCTCTAATTTACAAGGTGCTAAACTCAACTATTCAGACGTAGAGAAACAGGCATACACTGTTTTCAAAGCGATCAAATATTTCAGACCTTTCTTACTTAAAACCCATACCAAGGTCATAGTAACATTTCCAGCGGTAAGAAATCTTTTAATACAGAAATATGTGGGTGAAAAAAGAGCAAATTGGATCACTGCTTTACAGGAATACGACCTTGAAATCAAACCAGCAAGCATCGTGAGAGGTCAAGGCTTCTGCAAACTGTTGGCTGGAGCATTGCAGATTGTTGAAAGCTCATTTGAGGAAGTACAAACGTATGAGGTAAGCCTAAACGATATAGAATCATTATACGCTGACACCATTTATTATCTCAAAAACGGATATGCTCCAGCACACCTGGATCACACCAAGAAAAGAGCCCTGAGATTAAAAGCTAAACAATATCAGCTCATAAATGATGTTCTGTTTAAAAAGAATTATGATTCTATACTTCTTAGGTGTCTTGAGAAAACTAAAGCCGAAAAGGTTTTGCAGCAACTCCATGATGGGCCCGCAGGCGGACACTATGCTAGAGATGCTACCGCACATAAGATCATACGTGCGGGGTATTATTCACCCACACTGTTCAAAGACTCACACAGTTACGTGAGAAAATGCCAAGTCTGCCAAACTACTGCAGGGAGACAAAGGAAACCGTCCATGCCACTACAGCCGGTAAACATTGATCAACCATTCAGTCAATGGGGCTTGGACATAATAGGTGAGATCATTCCTCACTCTTCTAAGCAACATAGGTACATTCTCACGGAAACTGATTATTTTACTAAATGGGTAGAAGCAGTACCTCTCAAGACAGCTAATTCTGAAAACATCATTGAATTCATAGATCAATTTATAATCACTAGGTTTGGATTGCCGACGACTTTAATATTTTATAATGCTTCATACTTTTCTGGGAATGCGATGACTAAGTTCTCACTTAAAAGAGGGTTCAAACTAAAATATTCGGCCAACTACTATCCACGGGGAAATGGACTGGCGGAGTCAACAAATAAAAACCTAATCAGGATTATTAAAAGAACAGTTGACCAGAACCAGAAGAATTGGCACAAAACCTTGGTAAATGCTTTATGGGCAGATAGAATAACGAAGAAAGCTTCAATCGGCACTTCTCCCTTCAACTTAGTTTATGGGAAGGAAGTGGTTCTTCCAACTCACTTAATGATTCCCTCCTTGCCTTTAGTACAATACATCGATGAAGTATCTACTTCCTCCTTACAATTAAGACAAATGGAAATAATTAAATTGGAAGAACAACGAGAACAAGCTAAGAGAACCCATGCCCATCACCAAGCGCTAATAAAATCCTCTTTTGACTCGAGCATAATGACCAGAAAAAACTTTCAGATGGGAGATCTAGTTTTGAAATGGGATAAAGATCATGAAGAGAAGGGTAAACATACAAAATTCCAGAAAATGTGGCTTGGTCCTTTTCAGATTGTAGAAGTCATAGGCCCATCAACGTTTGTGTTGCAGGATTTAGCAGGTAGGAAGGATTCTTTGCCTGTTAATGGAAAAATCCTGAAAATATACTTTCCATAGAAGATTACTCTTCTAAATTTTTGTAGGATAGCTTTTTGTTTTTCTTCTTTCTTATAAATAAAACCAGTTGTAGATGGTTACTACAGGAGTTCACTTCAAATGGACACCAAATCCTCTGTTAGATTTTGATTTTTCGCTAGTACAAATAGTATAAATTTTCAAAAATATGATCTTTATTATTGACGGATAGAGTTAAAACATTAGCCTAAATATGATACTAGTTCCGACTTCAAAAAGTTTTATGAAAGAAACCTTTGGCAAAAAACTTGTTTTATATCAACACAATGAAAGGTATCGATAATAAAATAAGTATTCTCTGTAAAACTGCTATTTTTCAAACTCTATTATTATCGTCCAGATCTTTTTTAAGGAAAAACAATGGTTTCCTCCTTGCTAAAGAAAATCGCAGCATTCAGAGAAATAATCTGAGAAAACACTGTATCTCAAGGAATAAGAGGTCTCATCATGAGCCGACTTATCATGATCACAGATATTATAACTTGCTGACTTTGCCAAAACTGTCCACCAAAACAGGGCAACGACTTAAAATTGTTGCAATCAAAAGACAAGGGGTCTCATCACGAGCCAACTTGTTTAGCAAAAGTGTAAATCAAGTGAATGACTGTGTCATAATTTGGCCACCAAACCAAGACATTGTTCTTTAGAGAATAATAATAAAAAAAAAAAGGTGTCAAAATGGGTTTTTCTCTGAAAAAGTTGTAGATAGCCTTAAGCGGGATAAAGGATCATTGTTGGGTAACAGGTAACCCTGTCGAGGCTATGGACGCCTGCTGGCAGCAGAGGCTCTACCTACGGTAAATGAGCATATTTTAAAAGGGCCAACATAGCAGAGATGACCTCATTTTATCTTTAAAAGACCAAGAAATGGTTGGTGTAAATGCAAAGACTAAGCCTCAGGAAACGAGAAATTGGAATAGAAAAAGGTTGAAACAAAATATCATTGATAGAATAAGACATAATGTACTCTATCTGTCCATAACAAAGTTTAGACTTATGAAATTTTTTTCTGTTTCGGAAGTTGAAATTCAATAGAAAATCAGAGATAATTGGTTCTTCCCAGTGAATCGCCATTGTTGTGGCCACCAACAACCCCCCTCTTTGTTTGATATTAGCAATAACACCAAGCAAATAGGGGACCCTTAATAAAAATTCAAACAAACATCTCTAGGAACATTTTTGTTTTTCCTTAGAATTTTATCGCAACAAAGTAATAAAACATTTCTTTTATGAGCATAACAAACCACGAAGAAATGATGCGAAATTCATCGCATCGCATTCACCATAAACGCTCTTAAACAAAAAACTTAAGAAATCTCCGACGGTCGATGTGCGACATTGTATATCGCAACATCGCATAAAGTAGCACACAATGACTAATTTCTGTGATCTGCGATCTGCGATGGTGTGATACTGCGATGCCACGATACTATAACACAATCTGCGATCTGTGATCTGCGATAAGCGCAAATTTTCCTCGGTGCAGTATTCAAGGAAAGTTGCCCATTAATCAAAATTAAGCGCACGCCTTAAAAAGGGAAATTAGTGATTGTACGAATGACTTCTTTTTGTTTTTCGAAGAGTCAGTTTGCTGTGAATGTCATAATTATGTACACATAATATTTGAAGCTTTCATGTCAATCTTTATTACCATTACTCTTTTCCTTGGCGCAAACTATAAAACAGGAAATAACATGAAGCAATATGCAGGAAACATCTAAGGAAAAGGGGAAAGCGCCAATGCTCAGAGAACACAGAAGAGGTCTCTTCATAAACGGGTGCCGCATATGATAGAACTACAGATTCTAGAGTATCACTCAACAGGTGCTAATGACCGATAGGTCATCTAAAGCTCAGAATCGAAGGCACACAAAAGCAGCATGGTTACAAAAAGACCTGAAACTTACACGCCAAAAAGCCCGGAATGAAGAACAGAGGCAGTTTTCAATCCAGAAAATTGTTCAAAAAGTAAAGTCTTTTGACTCATCAAGTCGTTCGCAAAGACAGAAACCGAAATAGCAAAAGCAGAACCAGTTGGAGGGAAATTTGAGTTATTGCCAAGTATACATCCAGTCAATGGGGGATTCTCTAAAATATCTTATAGTTTACCAGAAAGTGGTGCCAGCTCTTGTTACTTCTATTTTTATAGCGCACACGAAAGGGGAAGGCAACTAGCCGACTCTTCCCAGTCGAATGTTGCATGCTTACAGCACTAAGGAGCAAATACAGAAATAGTTCAGAGTCAGATTTAATTTTTATAAATAGTTTGCTTTATCAGAAGGACCTTCATTTGAAAACCGGATCCTAAATTGATGTAATCAAGTTAATTAGCTAGCAGTATTTAAACCCTTCTTAGGCATTTAGAGAAGGGTCTGGAGATTTGTCAAAAACTTATACTCAGAACATGCACTTCTGCACCCTTAGAGGAGGTTTTGATGAATGGATGGATCGAGATTTATTTTTACTTGCATTTTGATATCTGCTATTGATGTTGCACTTTTGTACTCTTGGTAGATTTTAGAACAAGTAGAGATAGATTGTTTTTGTTTGAATCTTATGGGTAGAATTAGTCATAAATGGTACTTTTATCTCTTGTCAATTCCTGCTTATATTCTTTAAGTGATTTACAGTTTCAGTTGTTTATATGTTATTGCATGAATGTATGGGTTATCATTTGGAACTTTTGTACGGTGGAGTCATATTGTTTATGTTTGACATATGAATAGCTTATTATGTGATATGTTGTTCACAACTGTTTTGCCTAACTTCTTATGCAAAGTGGTTTATCTTTAATGATTTCTATTCTTATAATAGTTGAATGATCTTTATTACCAGTTATTGTTCGAAATCTTTTTTAGATCGCATAATGGAAGATATACAATCTCAGGTTAGAATATATTTGATGTGTTGTTCCTCACTAGATTACAATAGCATAGAGTAAAGTTAAAGAATCTGAATTAGATTAGCTTTAAAATACTCTTAGATCAGCATAGTTCAACTCTACACACACACACACACCCAAGATCGGGAAACTGGTCCTATTATCCCCAGTCGGACCGGCTATACCAAACGGATAAGGAGCTACCAACCAAGGTCCGAACCGGGTGGGTATCCCCCTTGTTGACGACCTGATTTTCTGGGCTTCAACAAGCTCACAGCCATATATCCTGAGAATAGTGTGATTCTGGTAAAAATACCAGTCACCTATTCTATAGTTCTTGGAGAGCTGTAGTATCTTTTGCATATCATGTGTTAGTCTGGGAGGAGGAGTTCTCATCAAGAGGCAAGAGACAGGGTACACAAATAGATCAATAAACTCACAATAAGAGTAGGGAGAGGTGCGTATATCATGAAAGTTAGGGTCCAAAAAATAATAGACCTCCTCTCCCCTTTGTGGTCCAATTTTCTAATGTGGAATTGGAAGATATCTGGCTGGAAATATAAAAATATATGACATATATAGGAAGAATATTTGAAGATTCCCTCCCTGTCCAGCCTCAACAATTGGTCATGCATCTTATTGGAAATAAACTTGGCATAATTGTACTTGACAACAGGGGGCTGCCCTGGGGTAAAAATAGACAACATAACCAGTATGGTTTCATCAATGTGCTCACTTGTCTTGAACCCAACCACAAAGGATATCATATGAACCACTAACCTACCCATTTCAGTGAAGGAGGGATAGTGAAAAGGAGGTGGGTGCTAGGGCTGGCTATCTACCCTCATGAACATTTTGGCAATTCTAGTTATTTCTGTGCTAGAGAGTTTGGGACCTTCATCCAGCAAGTACTTCATGGTAAGAGGAAACTGGAGGTGTGTTGGTTTAAATTTCAGCATCTGGTTGATAGAGTCAGGAGTGATATAGAAAAGAGTAGTCCCAGATGGACTTTTAACTGCTTTGTTTGTTGGCTCATAGTTCTCAAAACATAGGTGAATGATCTCAGGGAAGATGTTCACAGAGGGGAGGTAGTATCTGGGCAAGTTTGATTCCCAAATACCACATACATCCTCTTGATTCAAGTAACTATTTCTGAACTCACAGACTACCTGAAGATGGTTCTGGAAACCTTCAAGGTCTTGGATTAGGTAATCTTTATCAGCCAAGGGCAAATGTTCTAACTCTTTGTGGGGTGCATTGAGGGGGGTGATGTTTAAGGCCACTGAACCTTCCATGGCTTAGCTGTATTGCTTTTAGAATTGGAACTTCTTGCTCTATGCAGGCAAAAAATGAGCAGGAGGATGACCTTAAGGATTTCCCCCGGATTTTCACAGTCAGAACTAGTTTGTTGGCTTGAATTCGGTTCTGCTGGAGTGATATCAGCTGGGGAAGCAGGGGCAGTGGGCTTTTCGGCATAGTGGACTTTAATTGTGGGCAAAAGACGGTCTCGGAGATTCTTTGGGGAGTTTATGGGGCTAGACGAGCTCAATTTCAGATGACTGTATGGATTTTTAGCGAATTTGCCACCTGAGAGGCTTATGGAGGATTTGTGGGCAGCAACACAGTGTTTTCTCCTTTGAATTGTGGGTGTTGGTGCTAATTTATAGAGAAACCAATGGAAAACAGGGTCGGGAGTGAATTGATGGTAAATACCTATATTCCCGGTGAAATGGGCGACTTGCAGGTGACCAGGTGGGTCGAGGGGTCGAGCTGGGTAGAGTGCTTGCTGGTTGGCGGATTTGGACGATTGAAAATGGTGTTTTCAACGTAATTTGCATGTACAGGCACATGGAGAAAACAAACAAAAAATGGTGAAAAACATCACATTTACCCTTTTTACCTGCAAATTTTGAATTTGGTTGGTTATGGGCGCTTTTTGGGGATGACGTCAGCATGACGTCATTTTCGTTGTTTAGTGGGTACGGATGCTGACATGGCAGATGATGTGGCATATGACATGGTGGGTGACATGGTGGATGATGTGGTGGATGACGTGGTGGATGACGTCATCAGGTGACATGAGCATGATGTCAGCAGGGAGGGGGCAAGTGGTAAGCAGTAATATTGCACTGCTTTTGGGAGAAAGTGGTTTTGGGGGAGGGGGCTCTGAACACACCAAGTGCTTGACACGCATCTTCGATATAGCGGAAATACCGCCCATCTCCCTGACGCTATTCTTCGGTAGGTTGGGGCTTCCGAAATCGCCGACTACCGTCAGATCTGGGAGCAGCGATCGGACGGCTAGCAGGCGATTGAGTTGACGAATCTTTAACGGTGGCGGACCCACATCAATTTTTATGTTTTGTAATGTTTTTCTGTGTATCTGCGGACTTGGGCAAAGTGGGGTTTTCAGGCAAAAATTGTAGGTTTAGGCTATTTATTTAGCCAAAGGCTATATAAATCCCGATGGGCATGTGGAGGGTTGCTATTGGCCCCTGGTGGGCCAATAACTCCCTTAAAAAATGTAAAATATGGCTATAGTTAGCCAAGGGTGGGGGTACTTATTTTTTGGGGTTTTCTATGTATTTATATACTAGGGAGGGGGAAGCTATTCATAGGCGTTATATAATAAGGTTAGTAGGTTAATATGATTGTGGGGGAGGGGTTTGTATGGCTTAGGCTAAGTATTATAAAGTGAAAACTTAGGCCAAGGGTAGAGGAACGAATGACAAATGGTGAATTTTTTAGGAAACTTTGGCAAGATAAAATAAAGACTTTTACACAATAAATGGGGCTTGTTTTGCCTAGGTAAAACATCTTCTTACTTAACTTTGCCATGGGATGAAGTAGGCTCAAGGGGTTAAAGGAAATGAGCAAATCTCTTTACCCTTTTGGGGGAGTGTTAGTAAATGTTTATTTGGGAAGATGAGAAGGGGAATTAGTCATGCTCCATTTGATCTGTAGCCACCTTGCCATGGTACCCCATGATGTTATGAGATGGCAAGTCATTCTAAAGAGCCAATTTCTCACAAACCATGCCTTTGTACCCTCAAAACTTCCTACCCAACCTAGTATACCTAACTTTTTTTTCTTCATTCTCATTGGGTGCACTTGAACTGGCAAACCCTAATTATTCTCTTTTCTTTTGGCTGCCCTCCTATCTAACTCTACCCTTATTTCTTCCAGGGCTTAGATTAAGTTGTTGAGACCCTTTGCTTCTCTGCCTAACTATTGGCCTGCCAAGCTTAAAATGTTTGTGCAAACCTTCATTCTCTATTCTTAGACAAGTGAAATTCAAACGTGATCTAGACAGGATTAAGCTGTCTGGTGAATCATCAATTGTGGCAAGAGTTAACCACCTATGCAATGTGAAGACTGATCAACATATGGAACCTTTGCAGTATAAAAAGGATGAACATATTTGGCACTTCCCCAATCAATCATGAAAAATGAAACCTATTGGTATAGGGAGCTAACAAATTCATCTACAAATGATACATCGTACATAGACTTACCTAGTGATGGAACCTTCACAGGTCTAAACACATCACTGTGCACAAGTTATAATATCTGTTTCGCCCTCTTATTACCAGAGGTCAAAATCACCCAATTCTGCTTCCCATATACACAATTTTCACAGAAATCAAAATCCAGAGAGATATTACTCATACCTTCTACCATACCTTTACCATGAAGTATTTGAAGGCCCTTCTCTCCAATATGTACAAGCCTTTGATGCCACAACATGGTCTTCTCTCCAGAGACCACTAGATTTTCTACTCCACTTTCAAGAACCACAAAACTGTTGCACCCATCAATAACAATGCTACCTTGCAGCTTGTACAGAGTTCCAATCCAACTCCCCGCATCAATGCTAGTGCTCCCCAAACCATTTTGCAGATATCCTTCTCAAACACTATTCTTACACCTGCATCATCCAACTTGCTTGCAGAAATCAGATTTCTGGCCAATGCATGAATATGAAGAACACCCAGAAGTGTTCTAACCCTTCCACCTTGCAGCTTCAACTTTACTTTTCCGTGACCAATGATTCTAGCCTTCCTATCAATCCCTAAGAAGACATCACCACCATCATATTTCTCATACTCGCAGAACCACTCTCTATGGGGAGTGAAGTGAAAGGATGCACCAGAGTCAATTAACCATGCCTCATGATCTACATGTGTACTTGAAGAAGCCAAGTACACATCCCCACCTTCATCTAAGGTGGTTTTCGCCTCTATAGAAGAAGCATCATCAGATCCCTTTCCTT
>APFE030614361.1:14023-33496 GCA_000404065.3 Pinus taeda
ACGAATCTAGTAGAGAACACAACAAACTAATGCACTTATCTTCATCTGAAATTTTAATATCAATAGATGCTAACTGAATTACCACAGTATTAAATGTGTTTAGATGCTCTATCACTGAGTCTCCATCTTTCATCCTCAGGTTATACAGATTTTTCCGTAGGAACAGTTTATTCCCCAGAGACTTAGATTGGTACAAAGTCCCTAACTTGTCCCACAAAGCCTTCGTCATAGCTTCCCCTGATATGTTCAACAATACTAAATCTGAGACAGGAAATCATATTGTGCTCTTTACCTTCCGATCCAACTTCTTCCATTCTTCATTGGACACTCCCATTGGTTTAGTACCTGGATCTACCACGATCCACTGATCTTTATCCACCAATAAATCCTCCATCTTGAGTTTCCACAACTTAAATCTTTGACCATTAAATTTCTCGATCTCTATCTTTCCACTGCTCACCATCTTCTTTCACCACCAGAATCGATCTCGTAGATCTCCCACTGAACAGGGTCTACCATAGGCCTGAGCGAAACCCCTCAGCAACAAAGGCGTCCCCTTGAAGCCAAAGCTGCTCTGATACCAAATGTAGGTTTTAACCCCATATGGAAATTACCTGCATACAAATTCTAAAACACAGAAAATAAACAATGTGAGAGCATAACACATAAAACACATATACATAGAGATTTTCCCCTGGATCCCAAAATCGAGACTACTAGCTTGATTTTTCATTATGTTCCTTTCAATGTTACAATACATATTTATACATGCCAAAGCATCCAATAACATGGACTGAAAACCATCACATTCAATACCATGGACCAAAAACCATCGCGTCCAAAAACATGTGTGAAAATCATGCACAAAACCATAGGTGGGTCCGCCCATCCTAACATAGGGTCCAAAACCAAAATTTTTCGAGGCGCCTCCCCGGACCCCATAAACTGGGGTTACAGGCATGCCTTAAACCCCTTGTGACCCCCCCTCTCTACACAATCGAGGCAACAAAGGCGGGCTCCGGCCCCCCCTCTAACCCCCTGGTTAACTATGTGGGCTAGTCATGGAAAGAATATAACACAACCCAACATGCTAATGACAATGCTTTCAAGATCGTAGAATCAAATGCAAGAAATATTGGTTGGGGAGGCATCTGCAAACAGAAAAAGGAAGGTGCAGAAAAAATTGTACAGTTTGCTTCAAGAACTCGGAATCCAGCAGAACAAAATTATTCTACTATAGAGAAGGAAGTTAAAGCCACTTGGAATTGTATAAATAAATTTAAGGTAAATCTTGTAAATAAAAAATTCCTGCTAAGAACTGATGCCTCAGTTATGAAAAAAGTCTTAACTAAAGACATTAAAAATCTAGGTGAAGCCAAGTTTGCTCGGTGGTAGGCTTTGTTTGCCAACTTTGATTTCGAAGTGGAGCATATTAAAGGGAAAGAAAATTATCTGCCAGATTTTCTCAGTAGAGAATGTATTCAACTAGTTGAACATGTGATGATAATAGTAGCAGAATGGGATCAAGGCCAACAAAAAGAAGTTCTTAGAACAATTCCAGATAATCTCAGTTGGTCAGAATACAAAGAAAGTTGGAAGCCTACTTGGCAATTAAGAAATACAAAAGTTTATATGCTAATCTCCAAGCACACAATGATATATTACATCTAGTACCTGAAATAAGAGTTTACCCAAAAGGAAGCAAATGGATCCACAATATGGTCTATTCCAACAGCATAAATGCTACAATCCAGGCACAAGATGCTCTTCTACATGAATTTCATGATTTGACTATGATATGGTCACATGGGGGAACCAGAAGTGGGGTCTATGACAGATATGTTTCAATAAATCGAATTGAGGAACACTTCTTGGCCTTTTCCAACACATAATGCAACACTATGGCCCAGAAAGGACCCCAGCCTCATCTTTCCGGACATAGTCTATGATTTTGGCATATATAAAATATTGTGGTGGGACATGCTAAATAAACACAACAAAGAAGAAACCCACTACACTAAGATAAAGTTTGGAACTACAGGAATCATGCAACGGAACCAACAAAGTGTTTGGATGCGGGATTTGTGGACTTATTATGGTATGAATAGAACAAGCATAGATCATGTTTACCATGAATCATATGTTAGAATGGGTTTTGATATATGTTTTGAACACAATATTCTTGATTTCTTCCATTCTCCTTATGAGACCGTTAAAGACAAGTTTTCTCTCCCATATCGATATCCTCTCCGAGATATCGAGGTGTTAAAAGAATATATGAACAGACATCACCAATGGCTTATTCTAACAAAAATTAAGCATCAAATTATATTAAATAAGCCCATGATTGTGAGAAGGATTTTTACAAAGGCTTGGGATGAAAATGTGTATAAAAATTTTCGGTTTCCCGAAATTACAGTTTTTTAATTTATTTTTGTTTCTCGTGGACTTGTTCGTAAAAGTGTCCACAGTGTAGAAATGATGTCCAGTCACAAGGATAATTTGTGACCAGATTTTCCCGTGGGCTTTTATTGTTCAAAAAACATTCACTTTGTACATTTTATTCTCCGTAGATTTGTAATAATCTTTAGTGATGAGACTCAGAGCACTTCTCCGAATTCTGGTGCACTTTGAGCCACATATCATGATCTAACAGATTCATTCAGTACCAAGTTTGTCATCTCGTTGGTCGAATTCTTGTCCCCTCCTTTACCTATATAATAAAGGGAGTAAGGCTCATACGTGACATTCAGAGTTTGAAGAGTTTTAGAGTTGAGAGATTTTCCTGCTCTGCAATTGCGGCTTGTGGTTGGATCTGCTTGCATCACGAAGAAATCTCAAAGTCTTAGGTTATTTGAGAAGCCTACGCATCTGTGTGTTCGGCATAGGTCATAACCTAAAGTGACCAGATCTATAGAGAGTTTATCTTTGTGAGTATTAAGAGCAGTGTTCAAAGACTGAGTCTGTGATATCTCCAGGTAGCCTCCAGTAAGCTATCTCCTAGCTAAGTAGCTAAAGTCTAGTAAACATGAACACAATCTATCTCAGGATTGAACAGATTGTAATCTTTCTATAATCCATTTCTGAAATAATATAAATGAGTGTTATCTTGTTTTTGCATCTGAGTACTTGTGCTTTATCAATGATCTGTTGAGGTAGTATCTACTTAAGTTACTCTATATTGAAGTTCGCCATAGGTTCGCCAATGCACATAAGGGACGCCAGATCATATAAGGCAAGGAAGCTGTTGGAAAAGGTTGACAATGCGAGAAATGTGCTAGTAAGTTCGTGTATGGGTTTGTGTAAATTGGAGTAAAGTGGAAAAAGTAGAGAAGGGACTCAGCAAGGCCTAGCAGCTGTGTTGCTGTTGCAAGCTTCATCGAAGCCCTTGCATAACTACCTTCCCTCCCTAGAGAAGAACCCTCTTATGTTATTCTTTCTCTCCCTCGAAGATCAACTATTGATAGGCAAAGAATATACCAAATGTGCAGAAGTTCACCATTGTACAGAAACCTTGAATTTGTAGATACAACCTACTCCAGTTCTAGTTCAAACTACTATAAACATATTTCATTGTTTGAATTCGCACAATTAGTCAATTTTTCCTCTCTTGAAGTAAAATGTCCAGAGTGTCATTTCCCTGTTAACCTTAGTCATCTTGCTGATATTGTCATGCATGAAAACCATAACACTAGGACAAGAGATGCTCCACCTACCACTTCTATAAATCCTTGTCCTAATCCTAAATGTTCAGATATAGCTTTTCCCCATGAAGCTAAACATATCATGATGATGCATTAGATTACTACTTTGGAAAAAGAGGATCCAAGTTTAATAGCAATTTTTAGCACATTGAGGCCAGAAAAGCCTAGATATGGGCTTGCATTACTAGAACAAGTAAGTGGACTAATCCCTGATTAAAGATTTGGCCCAATTCTAGATGATTATAAAAAGCCTGTTGTAATGGAAATGTAGAAGTTTTTTACATAAATGGATGGTTGTCCCAAACATAAAATTGGAGGTGCATGGATGAAAGCCATGTTAAATTGGGATCTTCTTACTCATCCAGAAGCTGAATCTTTTGTTTCTACTCATACTATTGAATAAAAAGTTAAGTTGTCTCATGAATGTAAACAGTACATGGAAGAAACAAATTCCTGGATATCTTTTTATTCCTCGAAAATATGAGACAGACAAAAGATGTTATGATGGCCGATGATAGAGCCTCTACTTCATCACTTCACTCTTGGTCAGCCTTAGATGGTAGTAAGGTTGAGATAGTAACTACCTTCCCTCCATATAAACGTATTGTCTTAGGAGAAGGTCAAAATTATACAAAGGTTATTCCTATAGTATTAAAGGATGATAACACCTTGGGAATAGATGGCAAAATTCAGAAGGCCAATGAACAACTAAACTGGAAAAACACAACCATTAAAGGTCTGGAGATGAATGTGATAAAATCTGCAGAGGTTAAAAATCAATTTGATGCCATGCAAGTTTCTTTGAATGATGTAAATAAAAATTTCAATGATGTACAATTTACATTTTTAGTTGTTAGAGGATATACGAGAGAATCCTTGGACAGGATAGAAGAAGTAGGAGAAAAAATGGAAGAACAATTCGATTCCACTAAAGGAATAATAAGTGAACTGGTAGGGAAAATAGAAAATATATCACTATCAAATATAGACAAACCAGTTCCAAATTCCTTTTTACACAAAAGAAGTGTAAAGATATAGAACCCAGTTAGACCAGTGGACAGATTTCCATCCTTATTTCCTAAAGAAATGGTAGTATCACAAATGAAGAATCCTCATAACATGTTTCTATGGCATCATTATTTCAGGAAGAAGAATAAAAACCAGCCAAAGTTCTTCCCATCTATGAGCCTTTAGAAAATCTGTTCAATAAATATCCAACTCCTGATCTAGCTAGAAAAGGTAAATTTCCAGAGACACATACATTCTTCCCAAAATCCCACAAGGAATGTAATATTGATAATCTTAGCATTGGCCAAATTAGACAACTAATTGATGTAATGTTTTCTAAATATAAGCTAATGTGTCTCAAGGGTAAGAGCAAAATTGAAGCATGTAAGACCATCATACAATGTTTCACTAGAACACTTCTCAGATGGTGGGACACATAATCATCCCCGGCCTTAATACCTAATATGGAAGAAGAATTCCTTAAAGATATAGATGGAATTATCATCCATACTGTAGATGGGTCAATTCAAAATAATATGATTGAAGCTTTGACTTCAATGATCTTAGAGCACTGGTGTGGCTCTAAAGAAGAATTGGTTGGCAAACATGAGGTTATATTAATGAACCTCAAATGTAAAAAAATTTCACAATTTGAAGACTTTCACAGAGATTGGGTGCAAAGGATATATGAAGTTAGAGATTCAGAAACTTTATTATGGAAGCAGGTATATCTTGCAGCTCTACCATCCAGATTTGTTGATTATATCAAACTGCAAGAAGTGTTTCAATTACCATTCGAATCATATACCTAGGGAGAAATTTATTCTCTCATTACAAAAACATTGGCCAGTTTGCGCACCAGTTCTAAAGTAAATAGATATTTAGAAAAGTTGTCAAGGCTTCCAGATAGTAAATCTATCTGTAGAAAATATGGCCTAACCATTGATGATCCTTTGGCTAGAAAAAGGAAAGCCAAAAGGCGAGCCAAAAAATAATATAAGAAGATTGCCAAATTCTATAAAGGCAAATAATCAGGAAGAAAAGTCACACCAAGGACCAGAAAAGGGCACTACAGGTATGTGCCTTAGATATATTACTATAAGCCTTCCAATATACACTTGCATACTTCCAAACAAGAAAAATGGAATAAGCTTACCCATTGGCTTTGTGGTAAGTCAGGACATACATCTAATCGATGTCTAGTAGGTGAAGAATCAAAGAAGAACAGAGGCAAGAAAAATTAGCCTCCAAGTAGATAGGACAAAGCTATCAAAATAGAGACCCGAACATAATGTAGAAAGTGTGGGTCTAAAAATCATGAAACAAATTGTTACCCAAATATTTCAATCACAGAACATCTACAGTAAAAACAACTAGAAGTGTCATCTGCTAACTCCTTCAGCTCTTCATCAAACTCATCTGGTGAATATTACATGCACATATGCAAGCTTGTGCGGGTTTAGACTCAGAAAACTGTGCATGTCTTTATGATTCTGATTTTGATTTTTACAACTAATCCTCTATTGAGGAAACACACATAGCACCACCAAAGGAGAAGGTGTTGATGGCCGCAACCGAAGAAGAAGAATTCAAGATTATTTCTCAAATTTGAGCAATGGAAGAAGGTTATATGAAGGAAAGACTTACTGTAGCTTTCATGGATCAGCTACATCTATCCAGTTCTTCCAAAAATACTACCAAAAAGCCATTATTTGTTCATGCCTCATTTGAGCGAAATACCAAATGCTTCCAGAAACATCAACCGCATGACAAGGTTTACTCACTCACCTTGGGGGAGGTAAGTAGAGAAATACACCATCTTAAATATGAAATTTCTAGTTTAAAATCTAGAATTGCATAATTAGAAAAGGGAAAACAACTTGAAAGTGTTCTAGATTGGAACACTACAACCTCCTACCAAAACCCAAATATAGAAATCATTGAAGGGCAAAAAGATCCTATTCTGGGATTCAAAGAGATGAGGATCATGGCTATTGAATATTAGTAGCACCATGTAAAAATAAATCTTTGTATACAAGGAGAAATGTTTTCACTAACTACACTATTAGATTCTGGTGCAGATGTAAATATCTTAAATTCAAAAGTTATTCGAGCAAAATACTATATTAGTTCAGAAAGGAAAGTTGTTGGTCTGGGGAATAAAACCTTCAGATATGAAGTACCAAAAGCTTCTATATGTTTTGACCAACATTGTAATCTTAAGTTTGCAGTCTTAGATATACCCGTTGACTGCATTTTGGGTGATATCTTTCTAGCCGTAGTTGAACCCATGGTTCAATATGATTAAAGAATAATAAAGATGGCTACTTCATTACAGTCCCAACTTGAGATGGAAAGTCAAAAAGGATTGAAATTCCTTACATCACAAGCCCAAGGATTTCAACCATGGTCCAGACAATCAAAGACTTATACAGAGCTGAAGCAAAGTTAACAGATCTAAAAGATCTGAAGTCTTCAATACAAATTGAAGAACAATTGAAAGGTCCTCTAAACAAAAAGAAATTGTTGAGCTCAAAAAGACAATAGAGGATGAATGGTGTTCAGAAGAACCAAATGACTTTTGGCATCGGAAATAGCACACAGTTGAATTACCATACAAAATAGAGTATGCTGGGAAGCCATGAAAAAGTAGAGCAATCCCAATGAACAAAGAGTACAGGGAGCTATGCAAAAAAGAGATAAAGAAACTCCTGGACAGAAGACTCATTAGGGAATCTAATAGTCCTTGGAACTATTACGGATTCTATGTAAATAAAATATCAGAATAGGTTAAGGCATCCCAAGGCTTGTAATCAATTACAAACCTATGAATTCTATTGTTGCAGATAATGCATATCCTATCCCCCACAAAGGTGATTTGATAGGGAGGATAGCGGGAGAAAAAATATTTTCAAAATTTGATTTAAAGTGAGGCTTTTGGCAAGTCGCCATTTTTGAAAAAGATAAGTTCAAAACAGCCTTCAGCGTGCCTACAGGACATTACGAATGGAATGTAATGATTTTTAGATTGAAGCATGTTCCCTCTAAGTTCTAGAAGGTGATGGATTCCATCTTCAAACCTTACATTGATTGGCTCCTGGTCTATATTGATGACATCTTAATTTTTTCGAAAAATATTCAAGATCATTTCAAGCATGTATATAAATTTGTACAATTGGTAAAAAGAAATGGTTTGGTTTTAAGAAAAAAGAAAAAAGAGGTATTCCAAAACTCTTTAAAGTTTCTTGGCCATACCATATTCAATGGCGAAATATCCTTGCAGAAACATGCATTAGAATTCTCTGAAAAGTTCCTAACATTATTATTGATAAAACCTAGCTTCAGAGATTTCTAGGATGTCTAAATTATGTGAGTAACTTCTATCAAGATTGTGCAAAGGATAGAAGTTTGTTAAATCAAAGGCTCAAGAAAAATCCACCTCCATGGACTGAGGCCCATACCAAAGCTATTCAACAAATCAAAGGTAAAGTCAAGACACTACCTATCCTTTATGTTGCCGATGACAATGCTTTCAAGATCGTAGAATTAGATGCAATAAATATTGGTTGGGGAGGCATCCTCAAACAGAAAAAGGAAGGTGCAAACAAATTGTATAGTTTGCTTCAGGAACTTGGAATCCAGCGGAACAAAATTATTCTACTATAGAGAAGGAAGTTAAATCCACCTGGAATTGTATAAATAAATTTGAGGTAAATCTTGTAAATAAAAAATTCTTGCTAAGAACTGATGCCTCGGCTATGAAAAAAGTCTTAACTAAAGACATTAAAAAGTAGGGTGAAGCCAAGTTTGCTTGGTGGCAGGATTTGTTCACCAACTTTGATTTCGAAGTGGAGCATATTAAAGGGAAAGAAAATTATCTGCTAGATTTTCTTAGTAAAGAATTTATTCAGCCAGCTGAACATGTGATGATAATAGTAACAGAATGGGATCAAGGCCAACAAAAATAAATGCTTAGAACAATTACAGATAATATCAGTTGGTCAGAATACAAAGAAAGTTGGAAGCCTACTTGGAAATTAAGAAATACAAAAGTATTAGATGCTAATCTCCAAGCACACACTGATATATTACATCTAGTACCTGAAAGAAGAGTGTACCCAAAAGGGAGCATATTGATCCATGATATGATCTATTCCAACAGCATAAATGCTGCAAGCCAGGCACAAGATGCTCTTCTACATGAATTTCATGATTTGATTATGATATGGTCACATGGGGGAACTAGAAGTGGGGTCTATGGAAGATATGTTTCAATAAATCGAATGAGGAACACTTCTTGGCCTTTTCCAACACATAATGCAACACTATGGCCCAGAAAGGACCCCAGCCTCATCTTTCCAGACACAGTCTATGATTTCGGAATCTATAAAAGATTGTGGTGGAACATACTAAATAAAGACATCAAAGAAGAAACCCACTACATTAAGATAAAGTTTGGAACTACAGGAATCATGCAACGTAACCAACAAAGTGATTGGATGCGGGATTGGTGGACTGATTATGGTATGAACAGAACAATGATAGATCCTCTTTACCATGAATCATATGTTAGAATGGGTTGTGATATATGTTTTGAACACAATATTCTTGATTGCTTCCATTCTCCTTATGAGACCGTTAAACACATGTTTTCTCTCCCAGATCGATATCCTCTCCGAGATATCGGGGTGTTAAAAGAATATATGAACAGACATCACCAATGGCTTATTCTCACAAAAATTAAGCAACAAATTATATTAAATAAGCCCATGATTGTGAGAAGGATTTTTACCAAGGCTTGGGATGAAAATGTGTATAAAAAAATTCAGTTTCCCGAAATTATAGTTTTTTAATTTATTTTTGGTTCCCATGGACTTGTCTGTAAAAGTCTCCATAGTGTAAAAATGATGTCCAGTCACAAGGACAATTAGTGACCATATTTTCCCGCAGGATTTTCTTGTTCAAAAAGCATCCACTTTGTACATTTTATTATTTGTAGACTTGTAATAATTTTCAGTGATGAGACTCGGAACACTTCTCCGACTTCTGGTGCGCTTTGAGCCACATCTCATGATCTGATAGATTCATTCAGTACCAAGTTTGTCGTCCTGTTTGTTGGGTTCTTGTCCCATCCTTTACCTATATAATAAAGGGAGTAAGGATCATCTGGGGCATTTGGAGTTTGAAGAGTTTTAGAGTCAAGAGATTTTCGTGCTCTGTAACTGCGGATAGTGGTCTAATCTGCTTGAATCACGAAGAAATCTCAAAGTCTTAGGTGATATGAGAAGCTTGTGCATTTGTGTGTTCGGCACAAGTGAGAACCTAAAGTGGCTAGATCTATAGAGAGTCTATCTTTATGAGTATTAAGAGTAGTGTTCAAAGATTGAGCTTGTGATCTCACTAGGTAGCCTCCAGTAAGCTATCTCCTAGCTAAGTAGCTAAAGTTTGGTAAACATGAACACAGTCTATCTTAGGATTGAACAGATTGTAATATTTCTATAATCCATTTCTGAAATAATATAAAATAACGTTATCTTGTTTCGCATCTGAGTACTTGTGATTTATCAATGATCTGTTGAGGTAGTATCTAGTTAAGTTACTCTATAATGAAGTTTGCCAGAGGTTTGCCAATGCATAGAAGGGACGCTAGATCGTGTAAGGCGAGGAAGCCGTTGGAAAGGGTCGACAGTGCGAGAAATGTGCTAGTAGGTTCATGTATGGTTTCATGTAAATCAAAGTAAAGTGGTAAAAGTAGAGAAGAGACTCAGCAAGGCCTAGCAGTTGTGTTGTTGTTGCAAGCTTCATCAAAGCACTTGCATAACTGCCTTCCCTCCCTAGAGAAGAACCCTCTTTTGCTATTCTTTCTTTCCCTTGAAGATCAACTATTGATAGGCAAAGAATAGACCAAATGTGCAGAAGTTCACCATTGTATAGAAACCCCGAATTTGTAGATACAGCCTACTCCAGTTCTAGTTCAAACTCTTGTAAACATATTTCATTGTTTGAATTCACACAATTAGTTGATTTTTCCTCTCTTGAAGTAAAATTTCCAGACTACCATTGCCTTGTTAACCTCAGTCATCTTGCTAATATTGTCATGCATGAAATCCGTAACCCTAGGACAGGAGATGCGCCACCTACCACTTCTATAACTTCTTGTCCTAATCCTAAATGTTCAGATATACCTTTTCCCCATGAAGCTGAACATACCATGATGATGCATGAGATTACTACTTTGGAAAAAGAGGATCCAACATTAACAACAATCTTCAGCACAATGAGGCCAACAAAGCCTAGATATGGGCTTTGATTCCTAGAATAGGCAAATGGACTAATCCTTGATTCAAGATTCATCCCAATTCCAGATGATTGTAAAAAAATTGTTGTAATGGAAATACAAAAGTTTTTTACATTAATGGATGGTTGTCCCAAACATAAAATTGGAGGTGCATAGATGAAAGCCATGTTAAATTAGGATCTGCTTACTCATCCAGAAGTTGAATCTTTTGGTTCTGCTCATACTATTGAAGAAAAAGTTAAGTTGTCCCATGAATGGAAATAGTATATGGAAGAAAGAAATTCATGGATATATTTTTATTCCTGGAAAAATATGAGACAAACAAAAGATGTTATGGTGGTCGTTAATAGAGCCTCTACTTCATCAGTTCACTCTTGGTCAGCCTTAGATGGTAGTAAGGTTAAGATAGTAACTACGTTCCCTCCATATAAAGGTATTGTCTTAGGAGAAGGTCAAAATTCTGCAAAGGCCATTCCTATTGTATTAAAGGATGATAATGCCTTGGGAATAGATGGCAGAATTCAGAAGGCTAGTGAACAGTTAAACTGGACAAACACAACCATTAAAGGCATGGAGATGAATGTGATAAAATCTGCAGAGGTTAAAAATCAATTTGATGCCATGCAAGTTTCATTGAATGATGTAAATAAAAATTTCAATGATGTACAGTTTACATTTTCAGTTGTTAGAGGATATACTAGAGAATCCTTGGACAAGATAGAAGAAGTAGGAGAAAAAATGGAAGAACAATTCGATTCCACTAAAGGAATAATAAGTGAACTCGTAGGGAAATTAGAAAATATATCACTATCAAAGATATACAAACCAGTTCCATATTCCTTTTTACACAAAAGAACTGTAAAGATACATATCCTAGTCAAACCAGTGGACAGATTTCCATCCTTATTTCCTAAAGAAATGGTAGTATCACAAAAGGAAGAATCTTCAAAACATGTTTCTCTGGCATCATTATTTCAGGAAGAAGAAGAAAAACCAACTAAGGTTCTTCCCATCTATGAGCCTTTAGAAAATTGGTTCAATAAATATCCAGCTCCTGATCTAGCTAGAAAAGGAAAACTTCCAGAGACACATACATTCTTCCTAGAATCCCACAAGGAATGGAATATTGATAATCTTAGCATTAGCCAAATCATACAACTAATTGATGTAATGTTTTCTGAATATAAGCTAATGTGTCTTAGGGGTAAGAGTGAAATTGAAGCATGCAAGACCATCATATAGTGTTTCACTAGAACACTTCTCAGATGGTGGGAAACAGAATCATCCCCGACCTTAATAGCTAAGATGGAAGAAGAATTCCTTAAAGATACAGATGGAAATATCATCCATACTACAGATGGGTCAGTTCAAAGTAATATGATCGAAGCTTTGACTTCAATGATCTTAGAACAATGGTGTGGCTCTGAAGAAGAATTGGCTGACAAACACGAGGTTATATTAATGAACCTCAAATGTAACAAAATGTCACAATTTGAAGACTTTCATAGAGATTGGGTGCAAAGGATATATGAAGTGAAAGATCCCAAAAATTTATTATGGAAACAGGTATATCTTGCAGCCCTACCATCTAAATTTGTTGATTATATCAAACTGCAAGAAGTGTTTCAATTACCATTCGAATCATATACTTGGGGAGAAATTTATAGTCTCATTACAAAAACATTGATCATTTTGTGCACCAGTTCTAAAGTAAATAGATCTTTAGAAAAGTTGTCAAGGCTTCTAGATAGTAAATCTATATGTAGAAAATATGGTCTAACCACTGATGATCCTTTGGTTAGAAAAAAGAAAGCCAAAAGGAGAGACAAAAAAGAATATAAGCAGACTGCCAAATTCTATAAAGATAAAACATCAGGAAGAAAAGTCACACCAAGGACCAGAAAAGGACACTACAGGTATGTGCCTTAGACACATTGTCATAAGCCGTCTGATATACACCTGCATACTTCCAAATGAGAAAAATGGAATAATCTTACCTGTTGGCTTTGTGGTAAGTCGGGACATACATCTAATCGATGTCCAGTAGGCAAAGAATCAAAGAAGAATAGAGGCAAGAAAAATTAGCCTCTAAGAAGACAGGACAAAGCTGTCAAAATAGAGACCCGAACACAATGCAAAAAGTGTGCATCTAAAAATCACGACACATATCGGTGCCCAAATATTTCAATCACAGAACATCTATAGAAGCAACAACTAGAAGCGTCATCAATTGACTTCTTCATCTCTTCATTAAACTCATCTGGTGACGATTTACATGCACATATGCAAGCTTGTGCATTCTTAGACTTAGAAAACTGTGCATGTCCTTATGATTCTGATTCTAATTTTTACAGTGAATCCTCTATTGAGGAAACACACATAGCACCACCAAAGGAGAAGGTGTTGATGGCCACAGCCGAAGAAGAAGAATTCAAGATTCTTTCTCAAATCCAAGCAATGAAAGAAGGTGATATGAAGGGAATACTTACTACAGTTTTCATGGATCAGCTACGTCTATCCAGTTCTTCCAAAAATACTGCCAAAAAGCCATTATTTGTTGATGCCTCATTTGAGCGAAATACCAAATCCTTCCAGAAACATCAACCGCATGACAAGGTTCGCTCACTCCCCTTGGGGGAGGTAAGTAGAGAAATACACCATCTTAAATCTGAAATTTCTAGTTTAAAATCTAGAATTGCAGAATTAGAAAAGGGAAAACAGCTTGAAAGTGTTCTAGACTAGAACACTACAAGCTCCTGGCAAAACCCGAATATAGAAATCATTGAAGAGCAGAAAGATCCTATTCTGGGATTCAAAGAGATGAGGATCATGGCTATTGAATATTAGTAGCACAATGTAAAAATAAATCTTTGTATACAAGGAGAAATGTTTTCACTAACTGCACTATTAGATTTTGGTGCAGATGTAAATATCTTAAATTCAAAAGTTATTCCAGCAAAATACTAGATTAGTGCAGAAAGGAAAGTTGTTGGTCCAGGGAATAAAACACTCAGATATGAAGTACCAAAAGCTTCTGTATGTTTTGACCAAAATTTTATAAAGCTTAAGTTTGTAGTCTCAGATATAATTGTTGATTGCATTTTGGGTAATATCTTTCTAGCCACAGTTGAAACCCATGGTTCAATATGATTAAAGAATAATAAAATTGGCTACTTCATTACAGTCCCAACTTCAGATGGAAAGTCAAAAAGGATTGAAATGCCTTACATCACAAGCCCAAGGATTCCAACCATGGTCGAGACAATCAGGGACTTGGACAGAGCCGAAGCAAAGTTAACAAATCTAAAAGATCTGAAGTCTTCAATACAAATTGAAGAACAATTGAAAGGTCCTCTAAACAAAAAAAAAATTGCTAAGCTCAAAAAGACAATAAAAGATGAATGTTGTTCAGAAGAACCAAATGCCTTTTGGCATCGAAAATAGCACACAGTTGAATTACCATACAAAACAGAGTATGCTGGGAAGCCATGCAAAAGCAGAACAATCCCAATGAACAAAGAGTACAGGGAGTTGTGTGAACAAGAGATAAAGCAACTCCTGAACATAAGACTCATGAGGGAATCTGACAATCCTTGGAATTGTTACGGATTCTATGTAAATAAAAGAGCAGAACAGAGTAGAGGCATCCCAAGGCTTGTAATCAATTACAAACCTCTAAACTCTATTCTTGTAGATAATACATATTCTATCCCCCACAAAGGTGATTTGATAGGGAGGATAGTGGGAGCAAAACTATTTTCAAAATTTGATTTAAAGCCAAGCTTTTGGTAGGTCGCCATTTCTGAAAAGGATAAGTTCAAAACAGCCTTCAGCATGCTTGCAGGACATTACGAATGGAATGTTATGCCTTTTGGATTGAAGCATGCTCCCTCTAAGTTCGAGAAGGTGATGGATTCCATCTTCAAACGTTACTTTGATTGGCTCCTGGTCTAGATTGATGACATCTTAATTTTTTTGAAAAATATTCAAGATCATTTCAAGCATGTACAGACATTTGTACAGTTGGTAAAGAGAAATGCTTTGGTTTTAAGAAAAATGAAAATAGAGGTATTCAAAACCTCTGTAAAGTTTCTTGGCCATACCATATTCATTGGCCAAATATCCTTGCAGAAACATGCATTAGAATTTTCTGAAAAGTTCCCTGACATTATTATTTATAAAACCCAGCTTTAGAGATTTCTAAGATGTCTAAATTATGTGAGTAACTTCTATCAATATTGTGCAAAGGAGAGAAGTTTGCTAAATCAAAGGCTCAAGAAAAATCCACCTCCATGGACTGAGTCCCATACCAAAGTTGTTCAACGAATCAAAGGTAAAGTCAAGACACTGCCTATCCTTTATGCTGTGGATGACAATGCTTTCAAGATCGTAGAATCAAATGCAAGCAATATTGGTTGGGGAGGCATCCTCAAACAGAAAAAGGAAGGTGCAGAACAAATTGTATAGTTTGCTTCAGGAACATGGAATCTAGTGGAACAAAATTATTCTACTGTAAAGAAGGAAGTTAAAGACGCTTGGAATTGTATAAATAAATTTGAGGTAAATCTTGTAAATAAAATGTTCCTGCTAAGAAATGATGCCTTGGCTATGAAAAAAGTCTTAACTAAAGACATTAAAAAGCTAGGTGAAGCCAAATTTGCTCAGTGGTAGGTTTTGTTCGCCAACTTTGATTTCGAAGTGGAGCATATTAAAGGGAAAGAAAATTATCTGCCAGATTTTCTCATTAGAAAATTTATTTAGCCAGTTGAACATGTGATGATAATAGTAATAGAATGGGATCAAGGCCAACAAAAAGAAGTGCTTAGAACAATTCTAGATAATCTCAATTGGTTAGAATACAAAGAAAGTTGGAAGCCTACTTGGCAATTAAGAAATACAAAAGTATTAGATGTTAATCTCCAAGCACACACTGATATATTACATCTAGTACCTGAAAGAAGAGTGTACCCAAAAGGGAGTAGATGGATCCATGATATGGTCTATTCCAACAGCATAAATGCTGCAAGCCAGGCACAAGATGCTCTTCTACATGACTTTCACGATTTGACTATGATATGGTCACATGGGGGAACTAGAAGTTGGGTCTATGAAAGATATTTTTCAATAAATCGAATGAGGAACACTTCTTGTCCTTTTCCAACACATAATGCAGCACTATGGACCAGAAAGGACCCCAACCTCATCTTTCCAGACACAGTCTATGATTTCGGCATCTATAAAAGATTGTGGTGGGACATACTAAATAAAGACATTAAAGAAGAAACCCACTACACTAAGATAAAGTTTGGAACTATAGGAATCATGCAATGGAACCAACAAAGTGATTAGATGCGGGATTGATGAACTGATTATGGTATGAACAGAATAGGCATAGATCCTGTTTACCATGAATCATATGTTAGAATGGGTTGTGATATATGTTTTGAACACAATATTCCTGATTGCTTCCATTCTCCTTATGAGCTCGTTAAGGACATGTTTTCTCACCCAGATCGATATCCTCTCCGAGATAACGAGGTGTTAAAAGAATATATGAACAGACATCACCAATGGCTTATCCTCACAAAAATTAAGCATCAAATTATATTAAATAAGCCCATGATTTTGAGAAGGATTTTTACCAATGCTTGGGATGAAAATGTGTATAAAAAAATTCAGTTTCCCGAAATTACATTTTTTAATTTATTTTTGGTTCCCATGGACTTGTCCGTAAAAGTCTCCACAATGTAAAAATGATGTCCAACCACAAGGACAATTTGTGACCAGATTTTCCCATGGGCTTTTCCTATTCAAAAAGCATCCACTTTGTACATTTTATTCTTCGTAGATTTGTAATAATCTTCAGTGATGAGAATTGGAGCACTTCTCCAAATTCTGGTGCACTTTGAGCCACATCTCGTGATCTGATAGATTCATTCAATACCAATTTTGTCATCCCGTTGGTCGGATGCTTGTCCCCTCTTTTACCTATATAATAAAACAAGTAACACTCATCCGGGGCATTCGGAGTTTGAAGAGTTTTAGAGTCGAGAGATTTTCTTGCTCTGCAACTGTGGATTGCGGTCTGATCTGCTTGCATCACGAAGAAATATCAAAGTCTTAGGTGATCCGAAAAGCCTGCGCATCTGTGTTTGGCATAGGTGAGAACCTAAAGTGGCCAGATCTATAGAGAGTCTATCTTTAAGAGTATTAAGAGCAATTTTCAAAGACTGAGTTTATGATCTCGCCAGGTAGCCTCCAGTAAGCTATGTCCTAGCTGAGTAGCTAAAGTCTGGTAAACACAAACACAGTCTATCTCCGAATTGAACAGATTGTAATCTTTCTATAATCCATTTCTGAAATAATATAAAAGAGTGTTATCTTGTTTCCGCATCTGAGTGCTTGTGCTCTATCAATGATCTGTGAGGTAGTATCTACTCAAGTTACTATGTATTGAAGTTCGACAAAGGTTCGCCAATGCACAGAAGGGACGCCAGACCGTGTAAGGCGAGAAAGCCATTCGAAAAGGTCGACAATGCGAGAAATGTGCTGGTAAGTTCATGTATGAGTTCGTGTAAATTAGAGAAAAGTGGCAAAAGTAGAGATGAGACTTAGCAAGGCCTAGCAGTTGTGTCGCTGTTCCAAGCTTCGTCGAAGCCCCCGCGTATAAGTTATAATAACATGAAATTCAAAATAGTATGAGTTATTTATTCATTAATACGAAATAAGTGTGACGAGGTAGTTTAGTTTTTAATATTGAAGTTAAAAAATATGTTATAAGAAAAATTGCATAAGAATTTATAATTTATTATCAGTCAAATTAGTAGTGGTTAATAGAAACAGAATCCTATAGTGCTTTAGGAGAAATTAATAAGTTGAGTGGATATAGTAATAGTTTTCTGAGATTCATAACCTTGCACAAACTTTGATGGGTAGTAACCACTAGTAAGTCTCCATATTTACAATTTTACTCTTACATAAGTGTCGAAGAAAACATAAATAATGGTGAAAAGTAAGCCATGGTAAAAATGTTATTTACATCTTATCTCTATTCATTTTTAATGCAAAGAATTGCTTAAATTATGGTGGGAAGTAACTCTAATGATGTGATTAATACGAAAGACATTATTATTTACAATAAAATATCACTATTTAAGTATCTAAAACTAGTACAACCACATTAAAAATATTAATGTGGTAAAAAACTATTTCAATAAAAACACTATTGCAACAGGTAGCATACCTTACCAATGCACACATTTACTTGATTAACCATGTATAACAATATTATTAGTCAACTTTAAGTTGAGAAAAAAAAAAGAATTACACATCTTACACATGCGATTTGGAGGACGCATGCCTTCCTTCCTTCCCACATAAAGCATCCCGAGGTGAATACATCTAGTGCCCATAGTGGGACCTTGGAGACCATCAATTCCTTTAAATTGCCACTGAAAGTGACGATTTCCCCGTTAGGTTCAATGCATGATTGGGCAACATAAAATCCTACTGGTAAAAGGTGCGGATTTACTCACATGGGAAATCCTCAAGTAATGGTTTACAAAGAGTTAATGTTTTTAACAAAGTAAACATGTATTTACATGTCACTTGCTGTAGTTATTAATAGAGTAGTTGTTTGAGAATTTTTTTTTTGAGGAAAATATATAGTGAACAGAAATTCCACATAAAAATTATTTGTAAATTATATAGAAAACTAAAATATAAGTCATATAATTATTTTAAATAAAAGGAATATTGTTGAGAAATTTTTTTAAAAATTCTAATTACCGACAAACTTAATCCATCATATTATTAATGTAAGTCTAATAGGAAATTTGATACTAGATTTTGGATGTGATAAATTAATTTGAGTTTATGCATGAACATTACTATACCAAAAAGAGGGTTGTGACAGTGACAACAAATAAAGGATGAGGGCAGAGATGACTTATTTCACTGATTATACTGGTCTCAAGACAAAGGTGAGTAGAATATTTACAAATATAAATAGTAATCTTGAATAATGTCATAAAATTAAGTTTACATCATAAATTTGACTAATTGTTTTAGGCATAATTTAATTAATAGCTTTTTTCAAGACATTTATTTTGGTTAATTTTTTGTAAAATTTGAGTACCTTAGAAGGTTTTCAAAGTGTTGAATCTATTTCTACATTCAAAAAAAATAGTTTAAACAACAAAAAATCCTAATCTTGCTTGAAATTGTATCACCAAATTCTAATGAAAAAAAATATTTCATTTATAAATTAGACTTATATATATATCATTTTACTCTTGAGAAAAATATATATATCTGAAAGAATAACATCCGCATAAATTACATGTAGACAGACATTTGTCATCGCGTTTCGAACCAACTAGTGTGGTTCATCATTAGGACAAGTTGAAGAAACAGATCCAGTCTGAGCAGAGACTCCAATGGCTAAATTCGACTATAGGACCC
>APFE030614363.1:0-21115 GCA_000404065.3 Pinus taeda
TTATCAATAACACCAATAAGAATTTTGATAGTAATAATACTATATTAAATAATAAATTGAATATTAGTAAGAATCTTGGTACTGACAAGAATGGTATTTTGTCTTTGTATATTAATATTAATAATAACAGTAGTATTAACAATAATTTTATGAATGTTTTGAAAAATAATAACAACATCAATAATAATAATAATAGCTTCTCCTCGTCTTTTCCTCATTTTAAGAATGTTTTCAACCTCTCGAGTTCTGATTTTGATCCCTCAGTCTTTAGTCTCCTCAATAAAGGGCTTGATTTTTTCCTTGCCCCTAAGAAGGTACCATCGATGACATTATGTGTAATATCAAATTTGGTATTAGGGACCTTCCTGACAATGTCAAAGAAGCCACCAAGCAAGATTGTGCTATTGTTCTTAGGAAGGCCAAGCCTCCCAAAAGAAACCTTGACAGAAATGAGCTTCTTTCCCTTAAATCCCTGAGGGAAAACCCTGACATTGTTATCCTAAAAGCTAGCAAAGGTGGGGCAGTCATCATTTTGGATAAGTTCGACTATGTCAACAATATGGCTGACCATCTGTCTAATAGTGGTTGTTATGCTAAGCTTAGGAAGAATACCATTATGTTGATTTCTAAGGATGTAGCAACAGCCATTAAGTCTAGTTCATCCCTTAGTCCTCTCTCTATAAAGCTCATTGAGAGCAATCCCCTTACCCCTAGAATTTATGGTCTTCCCAAGATTCATAAATATTAGGCCCCCTTAAGACCAATTGTTAGCAAAATAGGTGGGCCTACTTATCTTCTTGCTAAGTTCTTAGCTCTTAAGCTCAAGCCTTTTGTGGGTCAAATTGATTCCTATGTTAAGGACTCTGTGTCCTTTGTTAAGGAATGGAATGATGTAAGGTTATACCTATGGGATTTGCTTATTAGTTTTGATGTGGTCTCCCTTTACACCAAAATCCCCATTCAAGATTTCATTGATGTCATAAGTAAGATCACTGACCAAGACACAGCCAAATTGGTTAGCCTTTGCCTCACCTCAACCTTTTTCAGTTTTCAAGGAGAGTTTTATGAGAAAACCTGCAGGGTGGCCATGGGTTCCCCTCTTTCCCCCATTATTTATATTATTTTTATGGAAGATTTTGAGACCAAGGCCTTAGCCTTAGCTCAATTTCACCCTAAGAAGTGGAAGAGGTTTGTTGATTACACTTTCATCATTTGGCCCCATGGTCGTGAGAAGTTGGATTTCTTTCTGAACCACCTTAACTCTCAATATGAATCCATCAAATTCACTATGGAAGTAGAGGTTGACAGATGCCTTCCTCTCCTTGACATTCTCCTCTCTATATTAGATGATGGTTTTGTTTCTCACCAAGTTTTCTGCAAAAAAACTCACACGAAACAATATCTTCATGTTGGTTCTCATCATTTTCTTGCTCATAAATTTGGTGTTCTCAGCACCCTTTCTATCCGAGCTGTAAGAATCTCGGATGAAAACCACCTAGAGTAGGAGAAATCTCATCTCCTTGAAGTTTTTAAAAATAATGAATACAACAGAACCCAAAGCCTCAAAACTTTTCAAAAATCATTTAAAGAATCTAGGGTTAAAATTGCTCGTGTTAATCCTATCTCTAAGGCTCATCTCCCTTCTATTCAAGGGACCTCAAATAATATTGCACATATCCTTAGGCAGAATAATGTTTCATCTTCGTTCAAACCTCTAAGGACCATTAGAAATGCTCTTGGTTTAGTTAAAGATTCTATTGAACCGAAGGACATGAAAAGTGTTTACCTGAATCCATGTTCATGCGGCACTACATATATTGGAGAAATGGGTCGATCGATCTACTAGAGGATCCATGAATATGCAACAGACATTAGGCACAATTGTTTATGCTCTTTAGCTCTAGCTGAGCATGGGGTGAAGTCCAAGCACCATGTCTATATTGAGCATTCCAAAATCCTCAATAAGGTTGACCATTTCCACCATAGGAAGCTTAGAAAGACTATTCAGATTGAAATGTATGCTAGGAATCTCAACAGAGATGTTGGTTGGAAATTAAGTAAAAGTTGGATTCCGACCCTCTCCTTATGATCCACCCCTCCTTTTTTCTCCCTTTTTGTCTTTTTCTTTTTATTTAAGTTTGGCAGATTATCTATGACTTATTGCTCTTTTTCCCTTTATTTATATTGTACATCCTTATTTTTATTTATCCTTTTTAACCCTATTTTAACTTATTTAATTTCAATTATTGATGTCCTATTTTCTTCAATAGTATTTAACCTCTTTTTCCTTGTAATGCATATTATTGAGATCAAAACTTTATTAGTTTTAATATTCTTATAATCTCCCTATTAAAATTTATAGCCTATCCTTAACCCCCCTTATTAATTCCTATCCCCCCATTGAAAACCTCTCTTTACCTTATTTTTGGAACCTAACATCTATTTTATTACTAAATGAGGAATTTTTAAATTAATTTATATCTAGATAAAAAAATTGGGGATTTACAAAATATCTAAAATATAAAACAACACCTTTAATTAAATTTAAAAATAAACTTTGTAATTACTAAATTTAGGATTATATAAATAATTTAGATCTAAAATACTTTTTGGGCTTATTATCTATAATAGTATAATATTAAAAATAATATTTTAAATAAAAAATATATAAAAAATATCTTGAGTTTTAAGAAAATTAATATCAAAAAATAAATAAAATTTAAAAAATAACCCAATAAAAAATATTATAAAATATTGAACCTTTTAAATAAATGGAATATTTTTATTTCTTTTTGTTATTTCTCTTGACGTTCTCCAATGGTTAAACTCGCGCAATGATGCATCCTTCCTATTTATTCCTATAATACTTTATGGTTTATTTCACCTTGATGTGAGGATGAACCACATTGGTTGGTTTGAAACGGTGACCAAATCCTAATGATTTGATTATTCTGAAAGACATTTATCTATAATATGTATCACAAAAGTCTCACATATAACAATAATAATTATATTGTATGATTATTATAATAATATAATATATTTATTATTATATTATAATAGTATTAGTAATATTAATTAATAATAATATGTTATAATAATATTATATTCTTTGCCACATCTATAGGGATCGCAATGGTACAATAGACATGCTTTCTAAAGAGGGTCTACAACAAGATATGGGTGGTTGGAGAATAGAGGATGACCAGGGAGAGATCTGTGTGTCGAATCATCCACCATATTCATAACCAGTTTACATTATGGACTCTTGATGGTTTTTGCACAGCCTGATTTTGTTTATAGCAACTATTATGATGTTTATCTCTCTTTTTTGTCACTATTTTTGTAAAATGTTTTCATTATTCTGATGGTTTATGTTCTACTTCCTATTTGGGTTGTTTTCCTCTATGAGGAGACCTAGGAAGTGCATGCATTGTTTGCTTATCCTCTCATGGAGACTTTCACACTTAGTTTAAAACTGTTATATACTATTTATTAAGCTGGGGACTCGGACTATTTTCCTCGATATGAGGAGGTCCATGTTTTCAGATCAGTGATCTATCTTTCTCTCTCATGTTTTTGGATAGGAATGACAGTCACATCCTGTGGAGCTCTATGATTTTTAAATCATACAACAAATTGAATGCCTCGGCATATACTATGTAACTTTTTATTTGGTTATAAAAAGTTCAATTTTTTCTTTAAGCCAAAAAGAAATAATCAATTATCAAATAAATTTTTTTACCTTTTTTATATTATCATAATATTATAATAATAATTAATAATGAGTATTACTCATTATTATTATTATTATTATTTATATCAATCATACTGTAATAGTATATTCAAAATAATAATGGTAGTATAATCTTTTATTCATTATAATAATATAATTATTATTATATGATTATAGATAAGTTAATATTAACTCAGAATATCCTAGATGTGGGTATTTAGGCATGCTGATACCATGCAGTGACCATGGGTTGGAAAGTGGCGAGGCCATCTAGCCACACACGCTTCCACCCAAAAGGTCACCGCCGAAATTAATGGCATATTAATGCACTACACAAGTCGAGGCTTCATCAATCTAGTTTTTAAGATGGCCTCTCCAGACCGTCTTCCCCCCTCTCCACCTCCTCTGAACTGCAATTGTCTCCCTACTGCTACAGATCCAAGCTTATGCACAACAATAGGAAACGCTGCCAAATTCTGTGCTGCATTGAGATGGTGGATGGTGCACATTTCTTGCAGAGTCTTCTATGCTGCCTATGGACTGGTTCTTCGGCCTTGAATCTCGGCTCTAAATTGTTGATTACAGGTCCTTCTATTCCCATTGACCACTCATTCTTTGGTACTTCTCCTTCTTGTCCTTGTCTGCTCAATTGTTCTCAGATGAGCATGCCTCGTCTGCGTCATTGAATGCACTGTAGGAGGGGCAATAGCAAAGGAAGAACAATTTGTCCCCCCTCCTTGTCCCTCTTTGACTCATCCCCCTCTGACTCATCCTCCCCTTCGACAGCTCATTTCTCAGGACATTACCCAGCCACTCACAGCGGTTAGGGGTGGGTTCAAATTATAGGTCCTTGGCCTGTTGACACTGCTCCCTAGCCTCTTTTTGCCTCTGTATCATCTCTGCAACCTAGTCATTCTGCACAATTTCAATTTCGTTGCACGTTGGAACGTCCCTGCATAATAGCGACTATCTCAGTGGCATTTAAAGAGAAGCCACAAAACTCTGAAGACCCAACCCGTAATACTCTGGCGTGGACCACCACAAACAAGAGAAAATCCCCTGGAAGTAGCTCAAGGACAGACAGAAGTAGCTCAGGGACGCACCAATCTAGGGCGCTTCAAGAACATGGAAGAAACTCCAAGAGACAAACAGGATGCAGAAGATGACATGGAGGCATATAGGTGTCTGATAGTGGAAGAACCTCCTCCTCATAACGACACCTAGCTGGTCAAATTTTTTCAGGTTCTAGGTTCCCATCTCCGAATACTATGGGTCTATTCTTGTGTTTTTTTATCCAATGTTGTTAATTTTGATGATTGTTCAAAAAAATGTTCCACTCTGGCACTACAGGTTATTACCCCTATGTGGACAACAAACTCTCATAGTTTTGGATTGGTTTCCCCGGTGCGGGCAATCTCTTTTCAACCTTTTGCTGTTAAAGATGGCATAATTTGGGACTTGCTCTGCAGAGGCCGGTGCCTCCTTGTAATAATTTTGTTACATTAATAGAATTACTCAAATTTAGAAAGAAAAAAAATTATTAACTCATAATAACAACCATGATCCAATAATAATTAGAATTGGGAAAAAAAGAATTATTATGTGTATTTTTTTAAAGACCAACTATTTATGATTATTAATAACTATATAAATAATAACAACGATATTCTTATATATTTATATATTTATGATTATTATAATAATATAAACTCATACTCATAATAATAATAATTATAGTATATTATATTATTGTTATTATTATGCTATTAATTCGAACTATGTTTAATTTTAGTATTTTTAATATTATCTTAGGGTTTTGTATACATTGGGTTTATAATAGTAAGTCCTTTGTTTAATATTAATTCTCTCGCATTCATAATCCTGGGCTTTTAGTAATCCTTGGGATTTAGTATTAAATCCACTAAAGGTTATTATATTATTATATTATATTATTATAATAGAAATATTATTAGATTATATATAATAATAATAATATATTATTATTACCCTTGGGATTATGAACTCGAGGGAATAATATTAAGCAAAAGGGACTAGTATTATAAACCCAAGCAACTAATAAGCCTAACCATTTAATATTATAAACCCAAGGAATTAGTGAACCCAAGGGATAAATATTAAAAACCTAAAGGATCAAGAAGCACAAGGGATTGATATTACAAACACAAGAGATTAATAAAGCTGACCATGATTGACATTATAAACACAAGTTAACAATAAACCCAAATGATTAAAAGTAAAACCCTAAAGGGATTATTAACGCAAGAAAATAATATTAAACCCAAGGGACTAATAATATAAACCCAACATTGGTACACCCTAAGAAAGACTAAGATAAACATTGTTTATTTTCATGGTTAGACAATCCTTGTCACAATGTGACATTCAACTATGGCTAACCATGACTGGCCATGATTTTCAATGGTTGATCATGATCGATATTATAAACCTAAGGGATTGATATTATAAACCCAAAGGAATAATAAACCAAATTGATTGATATTGTAAACACAAATGAATAAGAAACCCAAGGGATTAATACTAAAACCCCAAGGGATTATGAACCCAAGGGAATAATATTAAACCGAAGGGACTAATATTATAAACCCAACATTCATAAACCCAAATATAAATATTACAAGGACTAAAATAAACATGATTCATTTTCATGGTGAGACAATCCTTGTCATAATGTAACATTCCACCATGGTTGACCATGATTGATATTAAAAATCTAAGGGAATAATAAACCCAAGGGATTAATACTAAAATCCCAAGGGACTATGAACCCAAGGGAATAATATTAAACCCAATGGACTAATATTATAAACCCAACATTCGTAAACCCAATATAAATATTATAAAGACTAAAATAAACATGATATATTTTCATGGTTGACCATGATCGATATTATAAATCTAAGGGAATAATTAACCCAAGGGATTGATATTATAAACCCAAAGGAATAATAGAACTAAGGGATTAATACTAAATCCCAAAGGGATGATGAACCAAATGGAATAAAATTAAATCCATGAGACTAATATTATAAACCCAACATTAGTAAACCCAAATATAAATACTAGAGACACTGAACTAGGGTTTTGTCGCTGGTCACCATGGCGGGGCACGAAGGAGGGAGTTCAACTCCCTCATACAAACAAGTCGTTGTGGACAGGAGCAAGGGAACTAGTCGCATAGCTTCAAGAAACCAATGGAGGTGGCCTCTGAGGCTACAAATACAGAAAAAGTGGAAAATATTGGACCTCATGAATAGGAGGTGTTACACAAAAATATCGTCACCTTGATTATTTGCAGTCAAGTGTAGGTCTTTCACTACCTATACCAGCTTCCTAAGCAAGTCTCAAACCTCAGCTCTTCAAAACAAGCTTTAGAAATGAGAGAAAGACATCAAAAAAGCAATGTAACTCTAGTTCCGCACTTTCTCTTACTTTTGCCTGCGGGCCCGCACCTTTTGTTCAAGCTATCTGCGTACTTATACGCTCTGTATGTAAAGGGGAGGGTGCATAACCTTGTAAAAATCAAAAGGCACAATATTTATCTTAAAAAACTCATATTGGGTTAATTCTAGAGTTTTGTAGAAGCATTTGTTACGTGGATTGTTCGCTCCAAGTGGTTCATGCATCCCATCATAGGAGGAACTAATCCCTTGTTGGAGGAGCTATCCCTTCGAAGGAGGATTCTATCCCTTTGCAGGAGGAGCTGGTAATTGATCTCCATTGCACTATAAATTGAGGCATTGGTTCAGTGGCCAGGGAGGTTAGAAGCTGAACTTTTGAGGGTAAATGTTAGTGAAATCAAGACTTCCTATTTGAGCTTAAGAGGAGAGATCACATACCTTTTTGGTTTCATTAGGGAGTGAGTGAAGCTTGTCAAAGTAGAGGAGACTTCTTGTTGGACCCTGGGAGGAGCTTGTACAACGTCAAGGCAAAGGTTGTAAGGTTCTTTCCTTTTGAATTAATACAATCAATCTCATTTTTCTCAACAAGTATCTTCATGTTATTTGTTTCATGGACTCCTTGACTTTCATGTTAAATATGTTTTATAATATTGGATATTCAGGTGCTATTTAATCGTTTGCCTTGTTTGTGCTTGCAGGTTTGCGACAAAGGAACTTACTTGGATCAAAGGAGCGAAGGCATCTCCAAACTTGCGTTGGACATGAGGTAGGCCTTAAACACATTTGTTTGCCATTATTTATAAAGCGCATTTAAAGAAAGATAGTTTCTGGTTGGTTTGTTTGTCATTAGGTCTTCATTAGATTCTAGGAAGGTCTATCTTTTCCGCAAGATCGACACATTCCACGTGACATGGTCCACGTCATATTCTCGAATCTGCATTGTAAGCCTCATTTCTTTTCTGGTTCACTTCTTATGTCTATATAGATTATTCACTATGCGCATATTACTCTGTGGTACCTCCTTAGGAGCACAAGATTCTATCAGTTCCTATAAACCCTCCACAAATTTCTTATTTCTTAATAACTTTATTCAAGTCTGCATAAAATAATTCAAGAGATTCAGATCAGCCTCTTTTGTCACAATTGTTACTATCTCACAGTTATCCTTCTAATTTGACTATGCAGTAGAGGTCGAGACCCCATCATCCTTAAAACTTTGCCTCGCCTCCATGAATGCTTTCCTTTCCTTCAAGACATCAAATGCAGGGGATTTTTCAGTAGCTTTCATTACCCATGTAGCTTCAGCTTCCTTTTACCCATCAGGGTTATCATTCCCAGTCGCGGTTCCACTTCTTGTTACATTATCGATGTGCAGTTGATATTCTCTTGGCTCAGTGATCATCATTTGAATATTTATTGTATATTGTTGGTTTTTTTCTCCTGTATCTTTGCAATAAGGACGAGGCATTCTTCTATCACATGATCAAAAGACTTAAAGTAACTGCAGGTTGTCGTCAGAATCTGATAGTCTCTTGCAAAGTGCCCATCCTGTCCACAATTATAATAGATAATCTAGCCACATTCTTGACCATATTCTTCTCCTCATCCCTGTCCTTGTCCTTGAAATCCTCCTCAACTAGCGTGCTTGCCTTGCTCCTTATGTGTATGTTCTTCAGCTTGCAGTCTATAACTATCAGCAGTGCACTCCATCATGAAGTCATAACTTCAGAAATTTTTCTCATCATGGCCTACTAATATACAAAAGCTACAAAATAGTTTCTTCAGGGTCTATAAATATTTCTATAATAGGTATCAATCTTCAGAGTGATGTTGGCCTCTTGTTCTACAAATCTCGCACCACAAACCTGGGTTTACTGGATTAGGTGCTCCACTTGTAATATAATCTCTGAACATGGGGCATTGAGACTTAAAATGATCCTCTTATTTGTGTTGTGTATACCATACATCTAATCTGGTCTCTTTACCTTTATTGAGGTCCTATAATTCCAATGTTATATTGGTTATATGACTATGTATCTGCTACACTCCTACATGAGTATCCATAATCGGCGAAGCTTCCAGCTTCATTGCAATCTCCAATGCTTCAACGTGAGTCATGATCTTTTGTTGTGTTAATGGTAACCTAATATGTGGTAGTAGCATGGCTGTAAATAATTCTTTATGTTGTTGTGAGGGTATATCAAAGCTCACTTGACCCATCAACACCTTGAATCGCTAATCCAACTCTAATACAGGACTCATTTGGTGCTTTCTTGATCTCTTTTAGCTCTACGATACATTGCGATTCTAATTTTGGCTTCTTGAACTTTGCTACCAATTCTTGCTTCATTTCATTAAATGTAACATTTGGCTTACTCGCGGAGTATTTCATATACCATGTCAGGGCTATCTCCCACAGTGATGTAACGAGTTATGTCTTATTTACATCATCATTATTAATCTGTTTTGTTGTACATACTACATCATCTATGAATCAAAACTATTATGGGTCCTATGATCACGGTCCTTTAAAGACAACTACATTACTGCCATTATCCATTGTTCTTCTTCTCGACAGGCTAGGTGGAGGTGGAAATGGAAGTGGAGGTGTAGTGGAATTATGGGGAGGGGGATGGGGGATCCCAAATATGCCCTGATTCTTCTCAACTCATGACTTCAATGCGCCTTTAGGATGGGGAGGAGAATATCACAGGGTTATAGGGTTACTTATTTCTTCTTTGCTCTCAAATCCTAACAAAGGGCTACAATCAGTCTCAATATAGTTCTTCGGCTCTATTCTATATTTCTTTCACTTTGCATAGCTCTTGGTTTTGAATTATTTCTTCTTTGCCCAAACATTAACCTGACTACATCCGCATAATCCCCTTTTCACATAATAACATCTTAATCTAAACCTTTGGAGAATCTAAGAACTTACCTTGTGGTCTTTTGAAGAATCTTCATTCAGCTTCTCTATAGGATATGATCTCGTTGATTGTGAACTCAGTGATAAATCCTCCGAAAATGCTATTGATCCATAAATCAACAACCCTTGAGATACTATTATCAATTCTCTTGAGCCATCATATCAAATTAGGATTCCACTTCTTAGGTTCGTCACCTTTGAAACGGGTCTTATGCTTAGCTAACTTAGATATCCACAAAAGCAATTCAATGTGGAATGAACCAAAGAAAATATTGTATTGATCTTCGAAGATATATCTCTGGAACCAAGCTTCATTTGATAATCACATTTTTATGCTCTCTTTTTCCTAATTCTCTTTCTTTTTGTTCAACCCACTCCTCAAGTTCTTTCTTCAATGGACGCCATATCATATCCCTTTAAGAAGATCTTGGTCCTGACAACGGAACCATTTTTTGGTTTGAGGGGGCTTGACCCAGAGTCCAAATGTGCTATGCACCAACAAAAACCTCAACTATTGGCCCTTTCAACGATGACCTGAAAGCAGGTCCCAGTCTCACCTGAAGTAGTTATGGGAGGTTGCAAAACTAGGCTTCTACAACCAAAGGGATGTCCACGCAGTGGCGCGGTGTATTTAATTCTACTTTATATTGATCTTATAGCTTCACATGCATAAGAACTTCGTTCAGATGATTAATTTAATAGATTCACATTAAACCCATAAACTCTAACAAATAATAGTATATCTTACAGTTCTTCACATAATTTCTTGAAAAGCATGCATAACCAGATACATAACAATAGACAATAAATGCATAAAGAGATGCAACACTTCGCAAAAACTTTCTTCTTTATTAGAAGGATCTTCAATTATATGCACGTATCTGACCTGCACACCTAGTTGCATGTGGTTTGTGCACTCATCTGCAGAATCTTCAAGGTCTCCACACACTCGGCTGTAGAGCCTTCTCCAAAATGCAGAAGATAAAAAGATACAATAGACGAATAATCTCTTCTATTATGTTCTACTTCCTCTCTTCTAAGGTATTACACAACCTTAAATACATTTAATATTTACAAAAGCCATGGTCCACATACCATAGATCTACAAAACAAGGACTAATGTCTGATACCTATTACAAAATAAGGGCTTTTTCGCATCACCAAAGCCCTAAAAGATGATGCAATGAATATATCTTCGTCGGCTTAGCGTGGTCCGCTCCTACTTTTGTGGGCTCTTTTACCCAAAACTTGGACCAAGTTGGGCCATGCCCAACATGAATGCCATTGTGCATACACACACATGGAAAAATATTTTGTTAATCCAACAATAGAGCTTGTTGATGACAATTTGCAAAATCCAGCAACAGAGCTTGCTAATGAATTTGGTGAATCGAGCAACAGTGCTTGCTAATGACAGTGAAGCTACCATTACGGTAGTCAATGCTATGTTGAATCTAGAAATTAATATTGTTGATGTAAACTTTGATGAAGAATTGTTGGCTAATGATGAATGGGTGTATATGATGCAACAAAAAAATCAGATCGACGTGATCCTATTCGATGAGATAAGCTCACTTGAGTTTGAAAACCAAGTGGAAGATAGCTTGTTTGTATCAGCATGAGTTAGTAAATATTTTGAACAGATAGAGATAGAAGCAAAGTCAAATAATGAAGCGAAACAAGAGAAACATCTCATTGCATAGCAAAAGGAACAAAACCAATGTGATTTTGCAGATGTTTTCACACTTACCTTTGATTTCCAATGTGTAGTTAAACAGAACGATTCTGAAGAACAATTAAGTTTCCTTGAAACATGACTTGCAACACTATGCCTAGATTAGATCTTCCTAGACATTGCAGCAATGTACCTTGAAGACAAAATGGATGATGAAACCCTTAATGAAATTTTCATGCATTAGAGTCCGAAGAGATTAAGTTTTAATATGAACTTATGTTGCAGCAAAAGATTGATGATGAAAAGCACACTATAGAAGATGATATGTGGTAGCAGTCCACACACAAGTTGATTTTTGAAGAGGTTTGAGACATGCTTAGACAACCTAGAACAATCGAAGACATGTACCAGCAAATAAAGAAACAGAGGTTTGAAGGATACAAAAAAAAAAAAAATTGAAATAATTTAGATGCTACAAGATCTTGAAGAAAAGAAAAAAAAGGAAATTGTATTTTTTTACATTGTAATCCTACTTGAGACTTAGACCAGGAGGCATCTTAATCAAATTTTTATGTGCTTGAAATTAACAGGGAGTGTTGCAAAATCTAATTCCAACCATACGCTAGCTGTCACAATTATCCATCCAAGTGTCACAATATGTTTTAGTTTAGTCTAGTTATCTTGAGTTTAGTGTAGTCTCACTGTGGTCATTTATTATTGATGTCTCCAATGTAATCTTATTTAACTGATTCATAATATTGAGAGGAGAAATATTTGCTTCACATTTCAAACCATTCTTTGTCAGAAGGCACAGTTCGTGGGGAAAACACGTAGTCACAACCTTCTAAAGTAGAAGAGTGATGCCCTCATAATGTAGGTCTAGTATATTTTGAAGTGGTGGCTATTGAAGAATTAAGGAAGAAGCATTCGTGTGATTTAAGATCATGTTAGAGTGTTAGAGTGGTTTGTGCAGTTTGGGTTTCTCAAGCAGTTGAGGATGTTTTCGCAATTTGAACAAGTTTCAAAAGTGAAAAAATACATAAGCATATACTATTAAATGGGAGAGCCAGAAATGGTTTTAAGTATGGTGGTTTCCTTCGATGATTCATTAAGAGGGTTCTATAGTGTAGAAATAAGTTGGTGATTATATTAGTGATGCATAATACATGCATGTTTTCTAAGCTAGTATGAAGTCAAATCAATGTGTAAAGGGGAGAGAGTGGTTTATCCATCTCAAGGAAAGAGAATTCACAACCATCACTGTGTGAGAAATTCATAATGGTTATATGTAGTCATGAAATGCAGTTATGGAGAGGAGCGCATGAAGCTAGGAGTTGAGAGGATGGTGGCATAAATGAGAGGATGGAAACATAAATGCTAAAGGAATAATAATAAAAGTAAAAATATTAATTATTGTAATGGAGTTCAAATATTTTATTTCATGTAAATGGGAATACTATTGTAAAACCTAGTAAGGGAGTAATCGGGAAAGTTTCAATAAAGTTTTGTTTTAGACCTAGGTGATAAGGGGCATATAGAGTTAAAAGATATCCATGATATAAACTTTGAGGGAGGTACGGGCTAGAGTGACCATGACTAACTCACTTGGTTGGTTTGGGTGGATTTCTTAAAGGGAAACCCCAAGTCAATATTTATGGGGGGATTTCAAGGTAAACTTGACTTGGTGAAAGAGTTAGAGTTGACCAAGTCAATAGTGGTGGTTTTGAGCCCATTGTTTTTTTTATTTCCCTTGGTTTTGTGTTCATGGATTTCATGTAATGGAGCCTTTAAAGTGCTCAAAGGAACTCTATCATAATGGTCTAAGGGATGTGAGCAGTGAAGGCTCACTTGAACAGCTTGGTCTATTTTTGGCAAAGGGACTAATTGAATTCCATTTGCTATGTTTTTCCCTAGAGTTTAGGTTTTCCCAGGGTAAATTGTGTGAATAGTGTGTTTAATGTATATATTGTTGCTAGTTTTTTTAATATTCCTGTCAATATATGTTTCTCCCTAGTAATTGTTTACAACACACACTAGGCCACATTACTATATATGGAATTCTAGGAGTTTTAAATGATATTATAAAAAGAAAGGAACCATTATTCCTTCCAATAAAACATAGTTATTTCTATCGAGATCATCAATCATCATCTCATAAAAGATCTCCTTATCCAAGCATTATAGGCTTAATGCCATTCAAGCCTTTAATACCTTCCCAACCCATTCATTTTAATATGAAGATATTTCTATCCAATCACTATGAAATTTTTGAAACCCCCCAAATCCTCTCACCCTCCTACAATTTGCATGATCGATCCATTCCTCTCATAAGTAGTAGAATACCCATAAATGTTTTCTCTTATTTTCACTCATTTCCTCAAAAAAATGAAATTGAAAATATTGTTCAAGAATTGTTAGTTATGAGTGTAATCAACTCTAGTATTGGTTTTTGTTTTCCCATTATTGTCAAAAAACTCAAAAACAAAGGCACTTGGGACATGTGCCCTAATTGTTTCTCTCTAAATAAGATCGCTATTAAGGAAAAGTTTCCCATTGTTCATAAATCTAGGGGCAACTAAATTAGGTGATTTCTCTTACTTTTCTAACTTCTTGTGATGTATTTTTACTTAACTTGATTAACTTCTTATTTCACTTGATTATTATTGGTATTCTCTTCATCAAATAGATACCAATGATAAAGAAAAATAATACAAGAGGACACAAGATATAGACGATTATCTAGTGCCAAACCCTCTCCAACTTAGAGGAAAACCCACAAGAATTATTCTCTTCTTATTGAAATTCAATTGACGAATTCCAAGAACTATTACCCTTGACCAAGACCCCTCCAATACCAAGTCAATCATTTTCTCTTTGATAAAAATTCCTTCCAGCAACTTTGACCTGCGCAACAAATTATTTTGAAACTTCAACCTACCTAGCAAATTCTTCTGCAACTTCGACCCAACAATTTATTCTGGAACTTCGACTTAGCAGTTTCTTCTAGAAACTCAACCCAATAGTTTCTTCTAGAAATTCAACCCAACAATTTCTTCCAAACACTTCGACTTACTCAACAACACTTTTACTTTTCCAACAACATTTTGGCTTGCCCAGCAACACTTCGACTTGCCCAACAACACTTCGACTTGCCCAGCAACACTATGAATTGCCCAACAACTGTAGAATCCCTAATACGAGAGAGAGAGAGAGAGAGGACCAAACTTTCAATCTTTATCTTATTCTCCTTTTTCTTCCTTTTCCATCTATTATCTTCATGTTATCAAAATTTCTTGAGTGAGTGTTCTAATGAGGTCAAGGTCCTTCTTATTTATAGGCTTTTGAGGGGTACAAATTGCTTCCTCTAGGCTGACTTGTCCACTTATATAGGTTGACTCGATGACAAGGTTTTGGAGGGTACTTTGACTCTACTTTGACTCAAATAATTGTTTTCTTTTCAGTATGTAACATGTCAAAAGGGTCTTTGATAGATGAAAATGACTCATTTGACTTGTAGACTCAATGACAAGCCCTAGAAGAACTCAATGGGTGCTTGACCTAAAAATAAATTTCCCTTGAACATGAAACCCATGCCTCAAGAATAAATTTATTTTTTTCTCATTACATCAAATAAATAAAATCATGATTACATATGTCATTCTGAATACTGAACCTAGTTACATATTTTAACACCCCCTCTTAAGTAGGGATGTATACATAATCCATACTAGGAACTTGGACATTCTCAATCTAAAGAATTCTCATAAGAAGATTCAAATTGGTAACCCAACTATTTAGCATCATATCATACAATAGTGTCACATAACAAGGCCTTGACAAACAACTCTATCTCTCCACAAGATCATAGCACAATGTTGGTGAGACCAATGACTTATAGACACCATCAACATTGTCTCTCAAGGTACATACCTCACCCGAGTATTCACAGAGTATGTTCTTCCAAGACTATTATTGGGTCCTTCATTTTGGGTTGCAATACATTATGGAAGTTGACCACATTTTGACCAGAGGTAACCATTGGGAAGTTGTGGAAGAGACAACTGAAGAAGAATAAGGGACACGCCAAAGACCAGTAATTGTGGAAGGATGGCTAGAGAAATTGGAACTTAGGTAATCACAACAGAGCTGAGAGGAATGATGACATCCAAGGAAGCAGACATAGCTGAGATATAGGCAGATGAAAGAGGAAAAAGGTGGAGCATGTGTGGGAGAAGTAGCAGTCTAAGCAAGCACATGGTTTAACAAGTCCAAGAGTAAAGTTAAGAAGGGAGAGATACATAGAGTATATTGAAATGTTGTTGCAGAGTCATTTGACCTCACTCTGTTCCTTATTATATTGTTTATGTTTTTCTCTATCATGTTAGTTTTCCTATGGTGATTATGAGGCCTTCGATCTAGATGAAATGTTATAATGTTGCAAGGTTTAATACAAGAAGAGATTATAGGGATACATGTGTACCTTTGTGTGTGTTCTTTTGGGGATTTTCAAAATTTTAATATGCTTATACCTGTGTGATATTACTTCTCTATGTGCATTTGATATTTTATGGTTGGGTCTCTAACTATTATAGTTCGGAGGTTATTAGGTATTTATAACCTCCATGTGGTTCGTCCCTACACTGGATTCTAACCCCTTAATGAACTAAGGTCATGGCACACCTTGAGTGAGACGCCTTATTCATCTTGAATAAGGTGAAAATGTCAGCATTGTGCTAGACTATGACGAAGCCTTTGTTAGCCCCTGTGACCAAACCAAATGTCTCAACCCATCCATTATTTTTCTACCAACAAATGGTTCCGTTATTAGGACCTAAAAATTTCCAAAATGTTTTTGGAATATGGTGTCGAGTATCTTAAGAAGGAAATACAAGATTGGTGGCATGAACAAGTAGAGCGGTTCACATCTCAAAAAGCTCAACTTTGTCGATGAAGGGTGACGCAGTTGAAGGAAGAAGTATTGCATGTGGAAATTACAAGTGATCAACTCGATATCTTCTAGTGCAAGTTCCCAGAGGATCTCTACAATTGGTTGCAAATATTGCAAGTAAATGGAAAGCCCAATGCGCATAACCGATCTCATTGTACCTAGATTCAAGAATATCTTGTTGAGCTACATCAGCTTGACACAGATCTGACGCGAGCTACATATTTGTGGGTGCATACCGCATTAGAAGTGTATATTATTGAGTTTGTTATAGAGGGTCATCATTCATTCTCTGAGGCTATCATCGTGTTCAAGTTGGGGTTGCAGGGAAGACTACTGAGGGAAATCCCACTATGCATTAAGGTTCTATGTTAGGTCCCTATAATACTAGTGATTACCCCATTACTATTGTAGTTATATCCCTTATTAATATTTTTGTGCCCCTATTGTCCCCATATTGCTATTACTGTACCCCATAGAATCCCTCTATTGTTATTTTTGTACCTTTATATTATGATTGTTAGGTTGGCTTGGTTATATTGTGACCCCTTAGACTCATATATATAGAAAGGAGGTTTTGTCATTTGAATCATCCAAGAATCATTCATTTGTGTAATGTAAAGGAGGTTGTCCCCTCAAAGAGGCTATATTATAAGGCATTGATCTATATTTTCTATATTTTTGTGAGTTGGTTTCATAACATTTGGCTTCAGAGCTTTAGATTCTAGGGTTTCGCTGCTCCAAACAGGTCATCATGTCATTTGCACTATAAATTTTTATCTGCAACGTTTTAGATGCTAAAACAAAAACCCATTTGGACTGAAATCATTTTGAACCAGAGATCCAAATTGCAGAGCTTTTCGCTCTATAGTTGCAGAGATATGATCTGAGGAATTTGGCATTTTTGCAAACTCCTGAATTACATTCCAAACAGGTGACCTGGGGAAAATAGTCATAACTTTTATTTTGAGCATCAGATTGAAATTTCATCAGAATATATAGAAAGAGGATAGAATATAGTTTTATGTTTATATAGTTTAGATCCTAAGGTCAAAACGGTGACACATGGCACTTCATACAAGTTCGCTCTTCTGAAAAGGTATATAATCAGGTCATCTTGGGAGATTGTGCATAACTCTTTCTTGGAGAATCTAAATTCAATAAGACTGGTGGTATTGGAAAGAGGGCATAGAGGGCTACCACAAATCAAAATTTTAGAACTGGAAGATCCAAAATTACAGAGATACATCAGATGCAATGTCGAGCTCCTATAAATTGAAAAAAGGTGTGTAGATTTTTTTTTAATTTTTGCTTAAGCTTGGTTTGAAAAATTATTTTGAAGGAATTCAAAGGGCATAGTAGAGCATTACTATCAGTAATTGATGCCTTGAGGAAAGAAAATGCAAACACCTAGTAAGAAACCTGAAAGCTCTAGCATGACTTATGAAGAAGACGAAGAAATGCAACCTGATATATCAAAATTACGAGACCAAGTGCAACAAATGTCACTCGCACAAAAAGTAACAGAATCTAATATGGATGGTTTAAAGAAAAATGTAGAAGCTGAGATATATGGCATGAAGCTAATATGAATTATGTGGAAGCTAACATGGATGATTTGAAGATAGATTTGAAGACAGATTTAACAAATTTTCTACAAGAAATATTTTCAAATGGTGAAAGGGTAGTAAAGGAAACTCGTGATGAGAAAAAAATAAATGTTAATCATGATTTCATAGACTCTAACATTGGATCTAAGAACCACCATATTCCAAAAATCGATATGAGGAAGTTTGATGGAAAGGATTCCGCAACATGGATACTACAGATGGAGCAATTTTTTGATCTCAATAATGTGCAAAACACACAAAACGAATGTATTACCACTTTATATTTGGAACCAAATCAGTTTGTATGGTATCAATGGCTTTGCTCTCATAAACAAATTGTCACTTATGCAATCTTTATGGAAGAAATGATAGCACATTATGAGGATACAAAAAGAAACACTTTTTTAGGCAATTAGTAAGTCTCAAACAAAGGGGTTCAATGATGGATCACATTGAGGACTTCCAAAAATTGAACATAAGGGTAGAAGATATTCCAGAGAAGCATAGGATTTATGTGTTCATCGAGACATTAAAGGATAATATCGAACATGAGGTTCAACTTTGGAAACCTGATTCATTGGAGAAGGCATTCAAGTTAGCAAGAAAAATGGAAAGCAAAATTATGGCAACCAAGAAGCCTACCACTCACAAGTATAAAGATGGAAGTGTTTTTGCCCCTAGCCTTCCACAACCTATAAGGTTGACACCACAACAATTGGAAGAAAAAAGAGAAAAGGGGCTTTTTTACAGTTGTGATAGCAAATACACTAAAGGTTATAAGTGTGCTGAAAAGAAATTATTCTATATAGATTGTGAAGAGGAAGAAAAGGAAAAAGAAATGTCAAAAGAAGAGGATATACTCCAAGAACTAACCCTAGATAAAGAAGTAATGAATCCAACCATACCTTGTAATGCATTGGTTGGAATTACCACTCCTCAAACTATCAAGATAGAAGGACATATCAAGAAGAAAAAGGTAATAGTGTTGATTGATTCAGGAAGTACCCACAATTTTATTCATTGTAAGATAGAAAAAGAATTGAATTGCTTCCTATATCCAGCACCAGAGTGTCAAGTGATGGTTGCAAGTGGATGAATGATAAATTTCTCTGGAAAATGTCATAATATCAAGCTATCCATGGGATAATATGTATTGAATAGCCCAATGCTTTACATTCCAATGGGAGGTGCTGATGTTGTAGTAGGATTCCAATGGCTACAATCCTTGGGTACAATAGCTTTTAATTTTCAAGAACTTTTCATAAAATTTTCTGCAAAAGGAAAGGAAGTTGAATTAAGGGGTATTGTAGGGAAATTGGGAAAGATAAGCAGCTCTAACAGTATGACAAAGCTTCTAAAAAAGGAACAACGAGGTGTAATTGCACAGTTATGTTCACTAGATGTTTCCACAACGAAATCATCTATTTATAGAGATCTCCATAAAGTCTTGGGCAATCATCCCAAGGTATTTGAGACTCCAAAAGGTCTCCCACCTATTCGTGATCATGATCATGCTATTCATTTGATTCCAAGAAGTGTTCCTCCAAACATTAGGTCGTACAAATATCCCTATGCCCAAAAGAGTGAAATTGAACATATGGTTGTAGAATTCTAGAGGATGGTATAATTCAACCTAGTCAAAGTTCTTTTTCTGCTCTAGTAGTATTGGTGCACAAGAAGGATGGATCATGGCACATGTTTCCGGATTATAGGGAGTTCAACAAGCTCACTATTAAATATAAGTTTCCCATTCATATCATTGACGAATTACTAGATGAATTGCATGGATCAATTTACTTCACCAAGTTGGATCTTCGTTCAGGATATCATCAAATCAGAATGAAGACTGAAGACATTCTGAAAACAACATTTAGAACTCATGAGGGTCATTATGAATTTTTGGTCATGCCTTTTAGCCTTACCAATGCACCTTCTACATTTTCAAGGTTTCATGAATTCCATTTTCAAACCCTTCCTTAGAAAATTTGTGTTAGTAGTTTTTGATGATATACTAATCTACAGTAAGTCTTAGAAGGATCATGCTGAACACATTGATAGGGTGCTACAACTATTGGAGGAGAAACAATTATATGCAAAAAGATCCAAATGTTTCTTTGGAGTACAAGAGGTGGAATATCTGGGTCATATTATATCTCATCAAGGAGTTAAGGTAGACCCTAGCAAAATTAAAGCCATTAAGGAATGGAAAATCCCCACATCCATAAAACATCTGCGAGGATTTCTCGGGTTGATAGGGTATTATTGCAAGTTTGTTAAGAACTTTGGGAGAATAGCAGCACCTAGAACAACATTATTGAAGAAAGATGCATTTTCATGGACTCCAGAAGCAACAAAAACCTTCAAACATCTTAAAGAGGCAATGTGCCAAGCACCAGTCTTAACTATGCCGGACTTCAAAAAAAACTTTATTCTAGAATGTGATGCTTCAGGAAATGGAATTGGTGTTGTTTTGATGCAATATGAAAGACCCATTGCTTTTGAATGTCATCCAATCAAGGGAAAGTTTTTACACAAAGCTATTTATGAGAAGGAAATGTTGGCAATACTACATGCACTTAAGAAATGTCTACCCTATCTAATGGGAAGACACTTCAAGGTAAAAACGGATCATGATATCCTTAAATACTTTTTAGAACAAATATTATCTTCTAAAGAGCAACAAAAGTGGGTCACAAAGATGTTGGGTTATGACTTTGAAATCATCTATAAAAAAGGGAAGAAAAATGTGGTGGCAGATGCACTCTCGAGAAAGGGTGAGGATG